>JAECUM010096254.1:0-33992 GCA_016617855.1 Megalonaias nervosa
GAGCGTGAAAATGTTTATCCAAGGTATATTTCAGATAAAGCTTCGCAATCGACAATAAACTTGTTGTTTTACAAAAATCATTACGTCTGGATCAAAAGCTTTAAAGGACTTGTTGGTGGAGTTAGGGTTATAATAAATATAAAAATAGGAAGTATTTCTGTTATCGTTATTTGCACGGTTGCTCAGACAATGAAAAATTACAAAAGCATCTGAGGTAGTGTAATAATGTACAACGAATAACTAAGCCGTCCAAAGATAATAATTTATTACAGTTTGTCAATCATAAGCATAAACTAAAATTCCTTTCGTCGTATACGCCGACTTTGAATGTTTGCTCCAGCCTGTGCTTGGCGTAGAAAATAATCCTAACCAGTCGAGTACAAGAAAAATTCAAAATCATATTCCATGTGGAGTAGCGTATAAAGTAGTTTGTTGTACTAATTCGAATTTATCCAAGTCGATTAAATTATATCGTGGTAATGATCCAGCTGTTTGGCTTCACAAGCACTTGATTCACGAAGTTGATGATATGTTTATTCGTTTAAGAAAAACAACTTCCCTGACAACGTCAGGGATAAAATTAACAGTTCAACAATAACCTGATCACGAGCAAGCAAAATTTTGTCATATTTGTGAAAAAGCCTTTGACTCGCCTGGTAATAATAATGTACGTGATCATTGTCATTTGACCGGGCAATATCGTGGAGCGGCTCACGATAATTGTAATCTAAAGTTTCATGCTCCAGATTTTGTTCCAGTTGTTCTTCACAACTTCCGAGGATATGACAGTCATATTATCGTAGAAACTTTTGGTGATCCTGAAATAACGTCTCGTTTAAAACTCGATAACGTAATCAAGTGTATCTCAAATAATTTTGAAAAGTATGTGTCAGTTACTTTAGGTAAGTTGCGTTTTATCGACAACCTACAGTTTATGGCAGCTCGTTGGATGAGCTAGTAAAAGGTTGTAGCGAGTGTGATAACTTACAAGTTTGTTTTGGAGATAAACTTAATCTATTAACGATAAAAGGAGTATTTCAGTACGAGTATCTCGACGATTGGAGTAAATTTGATGAAACTTCTCTACCTGAAAAAGATAAATTTTATTCGCAACTAAAAAAGGAAAATATAACCGATGACAAGTACAAATATGCACAAGATACTTGGAAAGAATTCGACTGCAAGACGTTTGGCAATTATCATGATTTGTATTTGACAACTGATGTGTTATTGCTGGCGGACGTATTTGAAAACTTTCGAAAAGTGAGTTTTAATAATTATGGACTCGATCCCTGTTGGTATTATCCTGCTCCCGGGTTATCTTGGGATGCTTTGTTAAAGTTTAGTAAAGTGAAGTTAGAATCATTGACCGACGCTGACATGTTTTATTTTATTGAGAAAGGTATCCAAGGCGGTATTAGAGTGATAACAAAAAAGTATGCGGAAGCAAACAATAAGTATATGAAAAATTATAATTCTGAGCTTCCATCGAAGTATATCGTTTATCTATCTCGATTTTAATAATTTGTAGGGTTATTCGATGTCAGAACCAATGCCATTTGATGGATTTCATTGGATTACGACTGACCAATTTCTAGCAGAGACAGAAAAAAAGATACCTGACGATGTTTCGTATTTTGTTGAAGTTGATCTTGATTATCCTACTTCGTTACACGATTTACACAACGATTATCCGTTTTGTGCAGAATCAATGATAATAGATTATAGTTTATTATCTCAAGAACAACAAGCAATAGCATCACCAAGACAAAATTCTACGGTAAAAAAGTTAGTACAAAATTTACTCGACAAGAAAAATTATGTTTTGCATTACAAAGTTTTAAAACAAACGGTAGATGCCGGTCTCGTGCTGAGGAAAGTTCATAGAGTGTTAAAGTTTAATCAGTCGCCGTGGATGAGAGGTTATATTAACTTAAACACTTCGAGAAGAGCCGTAGCGAAAACTGACTAAACAAAAAACTTCTTTAAGCTTATGAACAACTCCGTTTCTGGTAAGACAATGAAAAATATTAGAAAGCGAGTAAATATTGAGCTAGTTAATGATGTCAACCGCAGGAACAAACTTGTGTCAGATGATGATTTTGTTAATATGAAAATTTTTAATGAAAATCTTGTCGCGATACAAAGATAAAAAACAAATTTAAAATTGAATAAGCCGATTTACGTTGGAGCTTCCGTGTTAGATTTGTCGAAGTGGCTCGTATACGATTTTCATTACAATTTTATTAAGAAGCAGTGGCCGTCAAGTAGATTATTATTTACCGATACTGACTCACTTGTTTATGAAATTGAGTGTGAGGACGTCTATCAGGATATTTACAATAACCGACATCTGTTTGATCTCTCCAATTACCCTCGTGACAGTAAATTTTATTATGACACAACTAAAAAGGTTATTGGTAAGTTGAAGGATGAAATGAACTCGAGCATCATCAAATATTTTATCGGATTCCTGAGTAAAATGTATGCCGTGTTGCTAGACAATAATAAAATGACACAAAAGCAAAATGTTTGCCTCACGATTTTGTTAAAAACAATTATGGAATTTGATAATTATAAAAATGCTCTTGACGGCTTGGTTAGTTTTACAAGAGCAATGGCTATTCGAGCAAATCATCATAAACTTGAAATAGATGTTATTATCAAACATGGATTAAATAATTTTGATGACAAACGTTATTGCGAAAATGGAGTAGACACGTTTGCACTTGGGTACTGTCGCGACGACAGATCTATACTCGATATTATATTTTCCGACTAGGGTATGAAATTTTGTGTGAACTTTAGAAATAATGTTTGAAAATTTGACAGTGACAAATAGCTATAATAGCAAGATCAAATATCTAACGATAGACGGTAAACAGTTGACAGTTGAAATTAACAATGAAATATCAGGAATATGTTTTAGTGGCCGTGACAAGTTAAAACTTTCGCTTATCAGATCCGGTAACAGCGAGTATTTCAATTATCTTGAAACATTAAGCCGTGAGTTATCAAACGGATTTAATAACTTTCATGATCCGATCAGTCAACAAAAATATATTAAACTTTCCATCGACCTTGATCAGTCAAAGATATATTTTACTAATAAAAAAGATCCTCTTAATAAACCACAAATACAAGATTTATTTGAGTCTCGTCGTTGTGTAAGCGGTAGAATAAAGTTTAGTCTTTATTATCATGATGATGAAATATTTTTAATACCTACAGTTGAAACACTGATAATTGGTGATGAAGTCTAAACTTCCAATCCCCTGTCGGTATGAAATTTTGTCTAACAAATTTTATCTAACAATAATACAATAATCGACGAAATAAACTTGATCCAGAAACCTTGTCATCATTTTGAGAAAAAAAAAATTGTTGGCCGGGGTGAGTGGGTCCCTGGGGTGGGAAATTGTATTTGTTTGGAGGTGGTTGGGACCTGGGATAGGGATCTTGAGCTAGAATCCTTGTTTTCCCTTACTACTATCAACTGCAATTTAATAAAATCTATTCATGAATAGAAAAGATAAGTAAGATACAAAACGGTGCAAATATGTAATACAACCATAAACATGCGAACATTCAAAGCTAAAACACAAAAATAAACTCATCTAAAACTGCACAGACAGGCATAAATGGTGGGCATGACATAGTATTCACAAAAAAGTTCTTACTGTAGTGAGAGAAAGAATGGGTGAATAGGTGATGAGTAACTATTCTGCTCTACAACACAAATTATCAATAGGGCCAATTGCAAGACAAATTATTTCACTTTCTGTGTACATGTATTAATGTATAAATACATTTCTGTAGTGCCAGCCGTAAGATGTTAAATATTGAAAATAAAATGTCTACATACAAATTATTTATTATGACGACTCTTCAGAAATGTATTGTTACTTAAAACTTGTTATAATACATGTAATGGCTTCTTATTTTCCTCTACCCTACCAATGCCAAATTTTACCTATTTAAAATATGCTATTGCAATCAATGGAAACACAGTATAGTTAAAAATTGCTGAAATTGACCCATCTAGTTTAGGATCACCATCAGTTCCTACTCACATACAAACACAAGATCTTGATAACAAAGTAGAAATCATTCCTAACTCGGACAAAATATATTTAATTCAGTAAGTGCTTTGTAATGTTATAAATGTGGAGCAAATTACCACGTAAGGAACAATTATATTCGTAGATAGTTATTGCGTCAGGTTGCAAGCCCTCGAACAATTAGTTAAGAATTTAGATGATATATCATGTACAGAAAAAACTAAACGGTTTGAAAATATGTGAAAGAAATTTCCTCGAAATGTCGTTGCAAGAGAAACAGGATGCACGCCACACATATATTATATATGAGCCAAGTACAATCAAGGATCTGATATTAGTAGCCAAAGTGTAATATAAATGAGAGAGAGAGAGAGAGAGAGAGAGAGAGAGAGAGAGAGAGAGCAAGCAAATATTACAAGTCTAAGGAGTGTCTAAAGAAAAGTGATTTTCACCTTTTAAATGCTCAGTGCGATTTCTCTAAGAAACAATAATCAATAATGTCAATGAAAACCTGTTGATTCATTTCACTTGATATATAAAAAGGCTTAAATGTTTATAATATGAAACCAGCTATCGAGACCTATATTCACTTTTTAAAATCGCTTACAAATATGCCTAGATTATACGCTGTTGTGTAGATATACAGATTGTACGCTGTTGTGTAGATATGCCGATTGTACGCTGTTGTGCAGATATACGGATTGTACGCTGTTGTGTAGATAAACGGATTATACGCTGTTGTGCAGATATATGGAAGACTGCGAGAATTTAATGTACATACATATTGCCCCATAAAGATTAAAAGGGAAAAATAAAAACAATGCAAATGCAGAACCTGTTGCCATTAAAGAACACTATGACTCAGGTAAACGGAAAGAGGATATCAGAAAAGAGAAAAGAATGAAAGCTAAATTAATGATGAAACAGACTAGAGGGTGGCCGGACCAATGAACATTTAAATAATTGTTTGCACGTTCGTAGTATATCATTAGAGACGACAAAGGTGAAATTGCAGAACACGAGTTTGACAAAGTCCTTTCAAGCCAAACCTTAAATCCAACCTGGTCGAAGAAAAGATAGAAAGAATGTTGAGTCAGGTAGAAGGCAAGGTTATACAGATTTGGTAAAACATGTTTTCTTCTTTCAGTTGTTAATCGTTAACATTGGAAGGAAAGCAGAAACTGAAATATATAAGCAATTTATGCATGCATATAATGGAGTGTTTGTTACGATCATCGGGTTTACGGTACAAGAAGGATACATAATAAAACTAGCGTGGATGCGTTATGTGTCATAAGCAAGAGCCTGTTTCGAGAGGGCTTCTGTTGCTGATAGGCTTGAATTATAGGTGCAAATTTGAATTTGCTATTAGTAGTGATAGTAGAAATGTAATGAAGTGGCAATAAATGAACGAAACACGAAATGGAAGTAACAAGAAAGAAATGGAGAAATGGAAGAGAAAAGTAAAAAATGAATATTTAACTGGATATGTGAGATTAAGAGAAATCTTGGTAGAGGAAAAGATAAAAATCGAACAATTTAAATGATTCTGAATTTGAAAACGAGAAGAATTATGATTATAATGTCAGTGATTAGTATATGTTTAATGATGTTATATTTCATTATTTCAGTTCAAAGCTCACTGAATTCATTTACCAACTAAATGTGCTTAATGTTGAAATTTCCCATATTCCATTAAATGCTTAGATTTAAACAAGTATGACGTGAATATCTAAATGCCATTTTGCAGTGAAAATGTCCTGGAAATGTATGCTCATCTGTGATGTTTAGACCATTGAAAATACCAGAAGTTACCAATAATCCAGGATATTCAACATTGATAATATTTTTAATTTAATTGATACATGTCTTTAAAATGCCCTTCTTTTGGAAAGCAACTTATCATAATAAGTATGAACAAGCTGTTTTCAGGACGTGCGTTAAGCTTTTAACAAGGTATGGCATAAAAGGATTATTCCTTAGGGAAGCGAGTATAAGCATACAAAAACACAAATCATTAAGTAATAAATATTAATTATTTCTAGGTTTCTGACTGCAACACAAATCTGCATATGCGTATATGCGACATAGTGCAATATTAAACCAGATCTTACTACAGCTAAGCGTGCTTAAATGTTATGTAACTGGAGAATCAAATATAACACATGCTCGTTAAAGTCAAATTCTGTAAGCTAGACTCGAAATATAATGAAGTTTAGTTAGCTTTAGTATAGTGACCTTTCTTTTCTGCTGATGAAAGGAGGTCTAAAAATTAAAACTAAGAGATATGAAGCATTTAGATGGGCTATTGAACAAATGTGTCCAAAAGAGATAATCTGAAAATCAAATGAGGAATTCTAAACAAATTGAAGTTGAGGTTCAAATCAAGGTACAGATTAAATGGAGCACTTTGACAGAATGAACCTTTACGATACTACATTCATTCGCCCTTTTATATTTACCCCAATTACAAACATTCCGCACTTAAGATTTTTTTCACAGATTGATCAGAAAATAGCCTTGTACAGAAAGAAATGGTGAAATAAGGGACTTCATAAAGCCAACTTCATCACATCAATTAATGAACTTGATGTAAACTTACAAACAGCTGACAACTTGATCCTGATATGCAATATCACCACGGAATCGGAAAATTGACGCCGATTCACAGACTATGCTTGAAAGTGCTAGTTGAGAAAATGAAACAATGATGGACACTTTCACCACAAGATTTTATACCTCGATATTTTTCTAGTGTTTGACTAAATCATTGAGTTTCACCAGTCTCTCGTGTCTACAGGCAACAAATTAAAGTATGTGTCATAACATTTTGAAATGTTTCCTGAGAAGCTATAAGATTGAATTAATTATTTAATGATAACTCACATCTCTTTATCTCGGTAAATGTTTTGATCTGAAGACAAATGTGGGTTTGATAGTTTCCAGAACCCACACAGTTTTAGATAACCTCCCCTACCCCTCCCCCCCAAAAAATAAATAAAATAAGTAAACAAAAGAATACACGAACGTCTCGCCTCAGTCCTTAAACTACCTGACACACATAACATGCACTGTTCGAGTTGGTTCTAAAGCAAAGACAAATGCTGTATGTAGATGGTCAGTTCGAGCTCAATGTTAAAAACCAGACAATGCAATGTTACCTCCAGCCTCCAACAATAGCTTTCTTTTATTAGAACTAAGAGATAAAAACATTGTACATACAGCGACAAACAAAATGTACATTTACAAACACCTAAAATGCTGAACATTACAGTTTGTGTCTTATTGATAAATACAGGCAACCCCTTATCGTACGGTATAACATATATGCAGCCTGACCCAAACACATACAAGTACATAAAAAGCTGAATGTTATAATATGCAATAGTACCTGAAGCCACAACACGCATGGCACCCAAAAGCGAGAGCTTCTTGCTGGCCCCTGTATTGCAGAGGCTCTTTCTAATCCAGTTTAGACATTTGAACATTTCGCGGAACAGCGCATTGACTTCGCAGAATACAAATTAGAGAAATGAATCTTGTTAAAGTCCTAAATCTTAAATGTAGGCGGCAATAACGTAGCTAATATTAGTGTCATTGATGCACGCAAATTGCAATAAAAGCCACTAATTGTCTATATGATATCACGTCTTGTAGGAAATTACTTTAGCCACTGATGACATCAATAAAAATATTGCAAGCTGGATTACATGCTTGATGTCAGTTCTTGACAAACTGCTCCCATCAATATTAAACGAGTAAGGTCTAAACAACTGCTGGACTGAATTCCTCCTGACGTGCGTGCTGTACGAGAGCATAAAAATTGCTCCTATACGAAATAAGATTGGCCATAGATCAATAAATATAGGAAATAATGAAAGCTTTGATTATCGAATCTAATCGAAATTACGTTTCGAAAGAAATGACAAAACAAGCAATTACAAATTTCTCTGAAATCAGTTTAAAACATTCTGCAAGAATGAAATACCATTCTTATCTCCTACCCGTCCCTATCATCTGAACTAAATAGTGACCTTTATACAGACTCTGATAAAAAATAGAGCAACAGCTGAACATCTCCCTCTCATAGTTTGCAAACAAAGTAGCATCAGCTGATTCGTCAAACTTAATCCCGATAAACTGATTGAATTTGCTAAGATGAAAATTCCATCGAGCCTAGAGTTAGAATTCCATATATAAAAGAGACTGATATATTTCCCTTCCTGATCAAAATGTATACTGCCGGATGTTTTAGCGTTCATGGAATCAGGTCAAAAATACCTAAGTTAGATACAATTATTTGCTTACCCTACTTAACATTTGACATGTTTCATCAACAAATTCATATCCATGTTTTCTGTTTGTTTCCTGATGATTAAAATTTAGCAACACATTTTCATATCTATGAGTATGGTTCAAGATACAATCTTATCACCTATCCATATATATGTTTTGACTTTTGCTGTTTTTAAAATGTTTGAAAATCAAATAACCAAGACGTTTCTTCGTTACCTAAATGAAAGGAAGCTATTACACTTCGTACAATCTCTATTCCCTGAAAATATTCATGCAAAATAGCTCCAATCAAACTTATGGATCAGTGGTATTCAATATTAGACAACAATGCCACGTTTGAAACAAATTACTTTAATTATGAAATATGACTTGACTGACGATATAATTACCAAGAATAACTACGTCCCAAAGAATTCTCTTATACTCAGATTTGGTCATACTCCTTTCTCTCAAACAGAAACCAGAAGATGGCTGTCTAACAACATTTGCTCTGACAACCAATCTATTATATACGGTGTTCTTCAAAATAGTTTGAGGTCAATTATCTTCTTATTAATTATTAATGGACTAATTATTAATGGGCTAATTATTAATGGACTACCACATTATGCAGAAAAAAATAATACCATTCTTTTTTGACCATGGCACAATAATCTTTACAGCTGTCTCATATATCGATGTGATCGAAGATAACTTTCAAAAACATTCAAGTTTAACTGATTATTGTTGAAAATGTTAGGACAATGTTGATGTATACATCGAGCAAATTTACCATAATAACCAGTTCTATGCACGACCTTGTAGGAAGTTGAGATTTGTGGTTACTTATTGACCAGAAAATCAGTAATATTGTCCATAACTATATACAAATCTGTTTACAGAGGCATTATAACATCACTCACCTCGTTTTTACTACTTCTAAAATAACTCTTCCGGTATTATTTTTAGAATATCAACAACGTGTTTTATAACTGAAGCTTTCACTGACACCATTTTGTCACTGAAACTGTCACTGAAACTTTCACTGACACCATTTTGTCTTGTTTTAAATAAGATATACTATTTCTTGATTTCTGTGTTAGGTTTCTTCTATAATCAATTTACCTGTGCCTCACTTTTTTTTTCTGAAAGATTATACTGTGGAGAAGTTTGCATCGAATATTTGCATGAAAAAAGAGTGAAGATTGTACATTTATTTTCCAATCCAGGAGACTTAAACACACTTTATACTTTCTCATAATTTTTGCAGAGTAAGAGAAATCTATCTTGCTCTTAAGCGTTTTGTTCTAAATAGCATGTCAAATTTACTAGTTTCAAAATATTAAATTATC
This sequence comes from Megalonaias nervosa, assembly GCA_016617855.1. Classification (NCBI taxonomy): domain Eukaryota; kingdom Metazoa; phylum Mollusca; class Bivalvia; order Unionida; family Unionidae; genus Megalonaias; species Megalonaias nervosa. The sequence continues at coordinate 9,689 of JAECUM010096254.1, forward strand.
CTCAATTACATTTTATAAACAAAGCAATCCTTTCTAACAGAAAATGTCAAACGTTTAGATATCATATATAGAGTTCAAGTTATTTTTCTTCACAGTTTGCAAACACATTTCATCTATTAGTGTGATCTTTTCCTTTGTCCTGATGAAATCTTAATTCTAAGATAAAAAGCCGGAACTTTACAGTTTTATTCCTTCCTAAAGAATTTTGAAATTAATTAATGTTTCTTTAGCCGGTAAGTAACTAAACAATTGTCAGGCTTTCAAATTCCACGCAGCTCATCCACTTCGGCATATTTATAATTAATGAAATCCCGATGTTGCCATCTGAAACAAAATCTAATACTCTTAGTGATGTGGGTGTTTTAAACGCTTGATAACTCTTCCAGATTGTAAACTTGATGTGTTTAGTTGATTTTTCTGGTTTTGTATTTTGATTGTATTTATTGTACTTTCTGTTAGATGTGACGGGTTTTAGGTCTGGCACGTATCGTCTAGGGTCAACATTCAGGCAGAAAATGCATGTGCACTTTGTTTAGCTAGCCGTAAATTTAATTGTGGACAAGCTTTGCACAGACTGTGTACAGTTGCACGTGTTGCAATATTTGTTGCAGTGATCTTTTCTTTATTGAATTGCATTGTGATACGAATGTGACGAGCAGCGTCCTGGAAATCACACTAGCTTATTAACATGTTATCTCATCTGCCCTACGATATTGGTCTAACGTGGAGTCTTTTTTTCTCTCCAACGATATTGGGATCACTTGAATTCTCTTTTGTCTCTATTCTGATTTACTTTTTCCAAATTATTTTTTTAAATTAGGATTTATTTCCTTACAGGAATGCAGCTCTAAAAGTTAAAACTAGCATTAACCTGTTGTAAATATAACTCACATGTCTATATTTTATCGTTCTAAGTGTTTCAATTACATAGTCTTCACAAAGACATATTTGTGTTGATCTCTTCTCATTCAGCCATCGCCGTTTAATATTCCTCTGAAAAATGTCAGAAAGAAAGAAGGCAAAGATATGTGTAATATTCAACTGTGAAAAGTCTCGTCTTATGAAATATGTATGAAGGATAATATTTCAGCTAATATGTATTCACGTCAATAAAGATTCATTTTCTATGTCTAAATAAACGCTTTTCGTATGCAGGGATATAATCTATTGGAAAGCCAGTATTAGCATGTCATACCATTGAACATCTTGCATGGAAATAGTACTTATCTAAGATTTTCCTTGCCTACAATATTGTATCCACGTTTTACAGAGCTTAAGAAATATGTCAGATTAGAATGTTCTTTGTCACACTAGGTGAATTCCTTCGTTAACGGTATTATTATTATTATTATTATTATTATTAGTAGTAGTAGTAGTAGTAGTTTTCGAATTGATAGCACAACCATAGTCTACTATCTGCATAGTCTGAACAAAATAGATTCATATGACTGTCTGGACATGAGTAAAGTTTGTATTGATGAAACATCCGAACTTTATTTTCTTGTTTTTTCCTTCTTATTACAATGGCGCCAAGAGTGAATGATCCTGCATGCAAGAGGAGGCGCTTCAAGTTCATGTATGCGTTTGTACTAGCTAGATTTGAAATTAAGTTGTAGACTACAATATGCACGACCTAATTTTCATCTAGGTCTGTTTTTATGTGTTTACCAAGTTTCATATTGTGAGTAACCTGCTTCTTCAAAATAATGTGAAACCTTCTTATTCGGAAATATATTAGATTTTTGTGGGGCTGAAATCTAAATTTGTATTGATGTTCATGCAATGCTGAGAGTGGGGTTTGTGTGACTACAAAAAATGGTAGTGGTAGCAGTATTATATTTATCGTGACATTATTTTTTTATCTGATATGATTTCTTCATTCTCTGACGATCTTGAAAATGTGTATAAGTTGTTATCGATGGAGCTTCGTACAGTGGCAACCACTGCCGTAGCTTAAAACTATTTAAGATCCAGGGCGGCTGCATGGTTATCGTTCCTAACTCACGATCAAAAAGGTGATCATTCAAACCTTACGGTTAGCCTGGGTCAACTACTATGGAGTGTCCTTAGTAAAACACTTTACCATAGTTATCAAGGCACGGAATAAACCTACTGTTGTGGCTATGCCGTAAAGCCCCAAACCAACAAAAAACTATGTGTACACTGTTTAATCTTATTTCTCCGGACTGTTTTAGTTTCAAAATGGATGATGGCTGATATTACTTTTCTTACTGAATTACCACCTTCTTAGGAGAAAAAATATGATGCAAAATTGAGGCCACATAACACCTGAAACCCTCACCGCACCTTGTCCTTTTCTAAATGAAAATGCACTTTTCGAAGAGGCACTATACGCCTTCAAACATAGCAGCGTGACTAATGGGGAGAATTTGAAACGCATTCCACTTATCCTCCAGATCTGTAAGATTTGTATTACAGTGTTACCCTTGGAAACTTGTGTTGATACAAATCGGGTCAGAGGTGATAAAGCGAAAGGTATGCTATTTCACTAATTTGGATCAAAATATTGAGCCGTAGCACTTAGTAAATCGTTATTTGTATCCAGTTACAAACTTTGCTGGTCTTTATCGTCGTGTTTCTCATTTTATTGCACAGGTTCTCGTGGCAATATGCAGCTTATGTTACCCATATGCGTGTAATACAAATATTACGAAATGCACACGTAAATGGTACATAAGTTGGGTCCGTAGTTAGCTTATATGTTGCAAGAAATATAAATAAATATGAACTGTATCACGGACCGTCTATACTCGCTTCTAAATCGAGTCAAACTGCCAAGAAATAAGATCCTGATCTGCTGTAACATAATGCGCCTGCAGATCAGGGTGCATGTTGTTTGTTCTACTGATTACTCATACAAACTGCACAGACACATATCTGTTCGCTCATTATGCGACAGCAGATCTGGGTCTGTATAGTTTGTAGTTGGGCACGTCTTATAAGCAAGTACTTACTGTTAAATGGAAATGGAGGAAACTTTCGAAAATTTTCCATAAGGTAACACGAAACAGCTTGACATGATTGGCAATAAATGCTTGAATAAAGACACATCCATACTTTATCTCCCTAGATTCATTACAGTGATGCTAAGAATGGTGATTTCATGTTGGATATATAACCAAAGGATAGTTCAAGCCGGTTCAAAGAATAGGTATTGACCTACTGTGTGATTTAACCTGCTTACCAAAGGTTGCCTTTGGGGTAATTTGGCAATCTGCTTGTTTATGGGTAACTTTCATATTCATTAATATAGTTTTACAGACACACGTAGTTCAGTCTGATATGGGAAATGTTGTACAACGGATGGCTTAAATGGTAAGAGTACATGCTCAACCGCGACCGTAGCCGAAAACTATTTGGTGCTACCTTCGTTAGCAAGGTACTAAGATATCTCTCGCTGACTTTTTTTTCTACAATCTGTTATTTTTCTTTAATGAGGAAAGGAAACATATTTCACTGAAAGACCTGCAAAACTGACCTCACAGTGGAACGCAAATGGACTAAACACTAATTTCCCGTTCGAAATTTGTGCCAGGCTATAAAATCAAAATGAAAAATCTGCGATGTGATGTGATGTGATTATGATTTTTAACGTAGCTTTAACAATTTTTCAGTCATATCGCTACGATGTCTGCAGTGTGGCAGTTTATAGTGATGTCTAGCACTGGGGCATCATGCCGCAGACATGTGGCATGATGTCCCACCCAGCCACATTATCCTGACACCAGGCCGACCAGTCCTAACACTAACCTCTTAATGCTGAGCGCCAAGCGAGGCAGCTGTTAGTACCATTTTTGAAAGTCTTTGGTATGACTCGACCGGGGATCGAACCCACGACCTCCCGCATCCGAGGCGGACGCTCTAACCACTAGGCCACCGGAGCGGTCAATGAATCTAAACAAAACATAATTGTATAAAGCCACTTATTTCAAAGTTAATCTCAGTTAGGTATTTTAATCTCGATCTCGCATTGGTGAAAGTCATTTTTGATTCGTTTAGCAACATAAAATTTATTGAAGCCATATTTGGAAAACGTAACTGAATTAATTTTTCAGAATTCAAAAAAGATTTGAGAAGATTTTAACCATTTTAACAATTGCGAATTTTTAATTAAAATTATCACGAAATCGATTGTACAACGGGCTAACACATATCATATAGTAACTCTCAACACGACGAACCTGATGTCACTATTTTTTGTGGCTCTATATTAATCTACTTACTAACTTGTCATCTAATGCAACATTACGTCCGAATTTTTATATTAATTTTGTTGATGTCCGTTAACATGGTTACTGTAATCATGCAGAGAAATTTAGTTCATGTTTTGCTCTAACTCTTCAACTATCACGCATATGGATATACTATTTCTGAGAACGGAACAAGGTTATAGTGAAAAGCTAAGTGTATCAACTAAAATCATTGCAGATATCTAGTCTAAGGCCTTAAACACTAATTTGACTATTCGATTGCTTACTATCATGCGAAAAAAACTGGTTTAATAGACTTTTCTCATTGACTTTTTAGAGATAGACTCGGCTTTATCTAATATCATTCCGGAATGCAGGAAATTGTGCTGATGATTTATTTTGCTAATAGACCTTTCACTAATTAGTCACTAAATCTTAGTTTGAGCGATAAATCATCTTTTTATGGACTTATTTTTTTGTAAAAAATCATATCAGGTTTGTAAGTATTTATCCAATATCACATATGCTTATCCCAGTATACACACACTGTGCAAATTTTACGTAAATACGGCCCGGACAGGAAGAATGGACAAACATTTTAAACATATTTTATAAATTAGGTCACAACGCTTTAGGTCTGTTGAGCAAAGATACATCAATCGTATGAAGTTCCTTTAGGATACGTTTGGTGGTGGTAATTAAAAGAGTAGTGGAATGAGAGTTCTGATAAATTTTAACATTCTTTTTTTCTCAAAAAATCCTGGAAAGTAGATCACGGCTACTCAGATGTGGCACATATCACATATTCATTCCAAGTATTTCTTTATGCATGAATAGGCAGCCATTCAGTTGGACAAAGCCAAATCCGTAAACAGCCCGCTTAGAAGCATTCTGAAAAGGACGCAACTCTTGAATAATGGCCATTAATTCAAGGGAAGCCTCTTTACAAAAAAATGGAGTGAACTGTATAAGAGAATTTGAAACGTACTTGAACACCACTATAATAGGTCCAAGGGACTCACTAGCCTCACATTTAATTCAAATTGCAGTTTGCTGATTAAATTAGATTCAAAGACATGTATCATCTGTTGGAAATAAACTTCGCAAACAGTTTCTTGTCCTCCAAGGCTACAACCATTGCAGGAAATGTAAAACTTTAACTTATTTTACTAACATTTAAAAAACAAAAAAAAAAAAAATTATGTTTGATTAAATTGTCACAGTAGTTGTAAACGTATCAAAATATATTTCTCGCCTGCTTGATGTAACAAAACATATGTTGCCATGAAGGCCACAAAAAGCAAACGTGACTGGAATGTCTTTCAAAATTTGATAACATTAAATGGAATTTGTTTAGAGAATTATGTTTCTCACCTAACTGCCTTCGAGAACAACAAACAAACACTGTTTTGTAATCATGCATGATACATATTTTTCCCCAACATGTTAAATTCAGATTTAAGCTTGGTGTTTTGAGGAGTTGCAAGACATATATATTCTACCTGGTCGCTATGGCGGATTAAAAGGTTGCTATGCAAGCCATGAAAAATGAATCATAAGTTCATGCAGAACATAAGATTAATGGATAATACGTGATATACGTGTCATGTCTATGACAGATGGACGGACGTATGTCTTAACTTAATATGCCTCACTTAATATAGGCTTATACAAATGCATCAAGATTCATAAAATAATATAACATGTCGTCAGAGATACATGTCAACAGAAATAATTGTCTTAAAAACTGGCCTTGACAAATGACCTTGAACATGGTACGCAACATATTCTTTAATTTTTATATATCAGTATACATACATCCTTCCTAAAATCATTAAAAGCGTTTGATGGGTAGGGATACGTAGCTTCACGATAGAAACATGAACACTTAGTTTCGTCTCTCTAGATATGGACATGTGACCATGACCTTGAGACTATGACTACAAGAAAGTCACAAAAAGCAAAGATGTTAAATTGTGCAATGTTTGAAAATACTAATTTCAATGGTTTTAAAGTGACAATCAAAATATTACAATAAAGTAAGCTTGAGATAAGTGTATCTTAATTCGCAGATCGGATTCTGATCAAGAAACACAATCTAAAATGTATCATTTTCAGTATTTATGCAAGTTCGGAGCTAGCCCAATCATGGAAAATTACATTGGTCTTGAATATGGGGCCATGTGGTATGTTATGTAAAATATGACCTTAGGATATAATCAATGAATATATGATGTTGTATCGTAGTTTTACTATCCTTTGAAATTTCTGAGTAAGAGCAATGACTCACACCAAATAATGCTGATAGTGAATTTAAACTTGATAGAAGTACCATGAAAAATAATGACTCTCCGAAGTTATGATGAAAGCCTAAGATCCAGAAGAATACCTTTTAATGGTTTTAATACAAAAATGAGTAAACGTCGCATGTGACTTCTATCTAGTGGATAGGACATAGTATTGATGCACATAATAGGTATGTACAACACTCTCAAGCTATGAATTAAGATGGTAAAAGGTGTCATTCTATTGCCTATATCAACAGCCTCCGAATGGCTGTATGGACACAAAATTTATATGGACCTGAGACCTGGCATTGCAGGTAGATTAATGATCGTGCTAAGTGGCAACATTAAGTCATGATGTGTAACAATAACAAGTTTTATGTCTATTACTTTGTATAAAAGTTTGCAAGTTACAGCTCCAAACACAAAACAATGTTCGCCTTTGGACTTAAAGTTAGAACTATGAAAGTGGTCAATCTCACACCGTTGCCTTAAATGCAAGTAAAACTTTACCAATGTTCATATCACTCGTTATATCAGTTTCAGAGTACCAACCTGCATATGAAAAGTAAATGTAACCTTGATCTGTGACTTTGTCCGTCAAAAAAGGTTAGCAACACACCCTGTAGGTCCGATGTGTACATTTGCAAAATATCATCCAGCCAATAAGCTGGTTTAAGTAAACTTGACAAGCAGAATAATTTTGGACGTTTTTGCCAAATTACACAAGAATCTATGCATGCCATGTTTCCTTCAAGAAGCATTTGGAGAGTTTTAATTTAATTTAGACTGGATGACTATTTGACTACGCATGGCATTCAGTGTAGTTCAAAGTGAGATATAGAAATAAACTAGAATTTGATAAGTTGCATGACATTGCATATCATCGCGCTTCCACGTTTTGCCACGGGCAAATGTTCCAATTGTGTAAATGCATATTTCTCTTTTAATAACCAACGGATTCAAATATGGTGTAGGGTAGGAATTTTTATTGTTTCACAGTTATGAGCCAAGGGCAAATACTCTACTCCAGGGCATGACTCAGGGCATGGATGTACAAGGGCAAGTACCCTACGCCAGGAGCATGACCCACGACATGGATGTACAAGAGCATTTACCGCCTCATGTCCATTAAAGGTATATATGGTTGTGGGGTGAGGATGTAAACATATATATGGTTGTGGGGTGAGGACCTAAACATATATATGGTTGTGGGGTGAGGACCTAAACATATATATGGTTGTGGGGTGAGGACCTAAACAGTTTCCAATATATGAGCCAGAATCAGTTTCCAAACCCCAGATGCACAATCTATGGCCTATAGAAGGAATGGTTGTGTACACAACTAGTGAACGTGAAAAGAAAAATAACCAATAACGAACAATGCACAATGCAGGGTATTATAGATTAAAATACTCTCCACATTAATTTCCACTGACGACGACTATGTATACAATATTGAATGAAATATATTTATCTGGCACTCATCTATCAATATTTAATCATGTCACGAATGCATATATATTTTACTAATAATTCAGACTCTTTATGTAACTGTTTGGTCTCTTACTCTATTGTAACTTACTTTCTATAGGCTTCAAGCTTCTAATACCATTTTATCTTTTGTCCTGACGATATGTCTATATCTGTACAGACGATTTATGCACAATTAATATATCGTATTATGGGATGCACGTCGTCCACACAATGTTGTTTACCCGGAGTCATCAGTTTCTATGGTAACGACCAAAGTTTCCGAAAACGCCAACGGATTTCCTCTAAATAATTTATTAAACTCAAAAACGACGTCGTCATTTTCAAATTGGAAAGTCTGACTTCACTTATCTATGTAAACCCGAATGTCTTAATGTATATGATGTATGAGAAAGTTGTGTCCTTACAACGACAACAATTTTCAATACAGTTTTATTTTATTTTTTTATTATAATATACAACCGTGCTTCTTTCAACACTGCTCGAAAAATTTTTTTTTAACGTTTTCATAATTGTAAGATTTAGGAAAGTGAAGTCACAGTAAAAGTACAAGTACTTTTAGAAATTTGATCATACGAAGAATTTCAACGTCTTGACAGACAACTCATGGTTGCTGTTTGATTGAGTTTATATTTCATACTTTACTCCTCAGTTTCGTCACTTTTTTGTGAGTAACCATTTTTAAGTTTCGTCTTGAAAAATCTTATCAAGCTCTGTATGTTTCAACAACATTTCCGTTCCTATGTAATTCAATGGGTCTTCTTTCTTGTCATTACAATATGAACACCCTCTAACTGATACTGTGCGATAATCAAGGATTGTATTTCATAATCTTGAAACAAATTGTGTTTACAAATTAATATGGTTGATTTTGTAGTGGAATTTATAATATATAATGAAACGTGAGTATGCGCTGAAAACATGACATGTTTCCAGTGTTATGAAAATTTCAATTGTCTCAGGCCAGTACAGACAAGGCAAGTATATATACATTCTAAAAACGTGTCAAAAACTTCAATTTGAATTTGCTTGCCCAATTCGTCTTGATCATATCGCAAAATTAAAATCGATTTAAAACCTTGTAATTTCCGCAAAACTGCCATTTGGGAGTGTCTGAATCAATCAAAAATGAGTTCGTCATGCCATTTATTAGCCAAGCCTCTCAATCATTACGCATGACGGATATAAATCCAATTTGCATGCAAAACATCATACAAAACATAACAAGATTTGCATACATGACATGTTCCCGTCCTTTTCGAGCTATTCTCAACTGATGCTATGAGAGAAATCGATTTAGAAGACCTTCCATCCATGTTTCTCGCAGATTTTCGGAGATGTCAATTACTAAAATGGTAATGTTTATATCTTACGATAGCACGGAATAATCCATTTCTAATTGCTTTTAGACGGGATTTTATTGTAGTCTGCTATCTGTTGTCTTAAGGCTTACGTTTAATAGACTGAGAATATGGTGTTTTGTTTATTATACTGATAGATACGAAAATATATGGTTTAAATAACAATGATTATAAACAAAATGTATTACACTCATGTTACACATGGGTTGTAGACAATAGGACGACTTGAGATCGGTAAGATAAGATTATACCATGCGGATATCGTACGAGATTAATTTCAACAAAATAATTCATTTTTATGCTTTTGTATCGATTTAATCACCGAAATAAGTAGAATTCATATTTTTAAACTAACTTCAGTTATTTAGGCAAATAGTTTGAGGAAATATTTCGATATTTAAACTAAAGTATGTCTTATCTTTCTTTCTTCAACTTATTTCTCAGCATAATACTAAGGGTTCCGGTGTTTTGGTAACAATCACCATAGCTATCAATTAACTATTTTTGGACGCTAATGTTTGAGTTATAAAATCATTAGTTACCTGTAGTACAATGACTAATGGTGTTTACGATTAGCTTTATCATATTCGTGCCAGAACATTTCATCATGTTACCACCTATACGCGGCACAATTTGCTTGTAAAATATAGAAAATTATTCACATTATATACATAATAATATGGAAAAATGCTACAGATGTTTCTGGACTGACGTGAAATGAAAGAAACAGATTATTGTTATGTTAACATTCCATGCATGGAAAGGCTAAGTGGTGTTTTCTGCAGGCAGTTTGCAATATATATTAACTATATGGACAAATTGAACACGTTTCTAATGAGCCTAAAAGGCTACTATTAGCCAAACAGAACAGCAAATTTTCCGGAGATCATGTTACACAGATATATCCCAACGGGTTTTCGTTACAGAAGAAACAAAAATAGAAAAAGAATAGAAAGTTTAGCCGGAAAAACAACATTCCAACAACTCGGAATGTCAACACTGTTGTAAACCTGTCAAGGGTTAAGTTCACTCAGACATAAGTCTCCTCTTCAAGGGTTAGGGTTAGAGCTAGGGTTAGGGTTAAGGTTAGGGCAACGTTAGGGTTAGGGTTAGGGTTAGGAGTTAGGGTTAGGGTTCAGGGTTTAGGGATAGGTTATGGTTAGGGTTAGGGCTAACGCTAACCCTCTTCAATTTCCGCAACTTTTGTCAACAGCTGTAAACATACAATATACTGTAATTGAAAAAAGACTTCGCAAGTTTTGCACGAAGAATGAGACTAAAGAAAAGTTTAATGACGATGCTAGAGATTCCAGCGTTGTTACAAATGGGTCTCACAGATTCCGCCACAAAGCGATAAAACGATGATACTCCACCCACTAGTAAGGTTTCAATTCAGAGGTAATCTTGTCCGCGGTGGAAAATGAGATAAATTCTCACGAACAGAGGCACACCAAAAAGGAAACTTTAAACAAACAGGAAAGACAATCTCTGAATAAACTGCACGAGATGGAAGATATTGTCATCAAGCCAGCAGACAAGGGGTCCTGTTTTGTTGTCATGAATATGTCTGACTACATCGCTTAGGCGAACAAGCAACTTGTCATGATCCAACAGCAGAACACGCTGAAACTGTGTCAGACAATGAAAAACACGCATAACGCAGGGAACATTAACGACAAAATACTATCTGACCTCCTAAGATTGGACTTCAAGCCAGGGGATTTGATTTACTCCCTAAATTTTAAAAAGAGGGTTACGCGGAGAGGCCTATAATTTCTGAAAGATATCTTAATGAAAAAAAAAATATCTGAGTTTCTTGATTTTCACCTTCGGCCGTTCGTTGAAAAAAAACTAGATTCATATATCCAAGATACCACGGACTATCTCAATAAAAAACAAAAGACCCCAACCTTCCAAATATCACTCTCATCGTCACCGTGGATGTGTGTCCTTTATACAACAACATCCCACACGAGGAAGGTATCACAGCCTGCAAGGAAGCATGGGATAGTCGATCTGATCCATTTCTTCCAACGTCCTATTTGGTCACACTTTTAACACAGGTTCAGAATTTTAACAATTTTGTATTCAATAATGAAAACTTCTTAAAAAAATTAAGGGATTGCAATGGACTCTAAAATGGCACATAGGTTATGTCAATATTTTATTGGGAAGACAAGAGCAAAAGCTTCTCAATGAAGCACTGTAGTGACCCTTAGGCTGGTGTAGATTCGTTGACTACATAGTATCAAAACGGATTGAAATAGGATACAATTAAAAAATATTTTCAGATTCGCCAATAACCTTTCACCCTAGGATTTATTTATGCCCGAGTCATCGAATAGGTCAGTATCTTTTTGGATACTCGATCTACCCTTCTGTAGGGGAACAGAACTGACCTATACTCTATACCTACTGACTCTCTCCAAAAGCTACTCCCGACAAGCTGAAACCCCCAGCATATAATAAAAAATCTCCTTTACAGTATGTAGATTCGAACCAAAGGCATATGTTGCAATCCTGCCACCTTTGTAAAGAGACTCAGGGAGCTCAAGGATCATCTTAGAAGGAGAGGATAGAAAATGAGCTACACTGAGGAGACTATTAAGAAAACCAACAAGCGTGTCCTCTTCGTGCTAACATTCCCCAAACCTACAACAGATCATACGCAAGGAATGGCGCCATATTGAATCTTCTGAACGTCTCAAGGGTATATTTCAAGACCGAAAACTTAAAATTATCGTTCCGATTGTCGCATTCCGAAAACTTAAAATTATCATGGCTCATCTGGTACGTGCCAGAGTAACTTCAAACAAGAGAACAGATTCAGGCACATACCTTTGCAAAAGCAAGCGTTGCCTAATTTGAAAACATATGCCCCAGACCAAATCTTTCAGACGTTTGACTACAGTGGATTTAACTACACGATCAATCAGAAGTTAAGATGTCAAGCCAATAATACAATCTATCTTCTAACATGCAAGATCTGTGCCATTCAATATGTTGGCGAAACATTTCAGAAAGCGAATGAATAATCACGAAAACCACGTTCGCAACAAAGTGATCAAGAAAGTCGCCAACCACTTCAACTCGAATGGATATTCAGTCGAGTTAGTCAAGATGTTATCGATTGACTCTAACTTAGAGTGGATATACACTGAAATGGACATTCAGTCGAGTTAGTCAAAATGCTATCGATTGACTCTAACCTAGTGTGGATAGACACTGAACGCACTGGATACTACAATTAAAAACCTATTGGAAATTTGGCCTAAATGAAAACAATCTAACTTTTTCATTGCAGCCTTGTCAAAATTACAGCCAGTCATTAATTTTGCACTAGACGCAAAGTTTGCGCTTTATCTACCCAAGCAATTAGATTTTTAAAATGATTTTATTATTATTATTATTATTATTATTATTATTATTATTATTATTATTATTATTATCCCGACACATAATTATTGTAACATCTTTCCTTCAAAACCTCCCTGGATAACTCTACTGGGATATAATTTCTGGCGTCGATATCTCACCAATTTTGACAGATCTTCCAAAATTCGGTACATGTACACTTGCAATTATGATTGTCTAATTATAGGAAAATATGCGTTTAATTCTCCATAACTCTCAATTTTAAAATATTTATAGAAATTTTAAACGATAATTTAATTCAGAGTGACACAGCTGATGAAAAGACTTTCGAGCGTAAAACGCCAGTGGCTTTGAGAGAATAATTCTAGTAAATAATGAAGTGTAAAACATTTTAAAGGGTGCATTGCGTACAGCAATGAACCATTTCGACAAGTCATAATGATAATGATAGGTAATCACTTAATCGAAATCAAACGCTTGTGCCATAAAGAAAGGTAAATAAAAACATGAATGACTTAGATATTAGTGATAACAACGTGAGCATGACTTGAATAAAATTATTTCCTGTGGAAATCAAACGACGACACACAGTTGATATATATTATCTAAGGCAGGCATAAAACAGATAAAATATGATGCTATAAGATTGGCATCAATTACATACTGGCAAACATATTACCGCTGAAAGTCATGTTTCATGTCGGGATGTGTTTTTCTTTCCTATTATGTATCCTATTATATATATATATATATATATATATATATATATATATATATATATATATATATATAATTTGCAATTTGTTATCTTTTTTGTTCATTTTTTGCTATGGAGTATTGTAACTTGGACTTGACCTTGTCCAAATTCAAGTTCATTTTCTACTTGACCAGAATCATACAGTTTGGTTTTGTAAACAATATGTTTATCTCAAAATGTGTCGAGAACATTTGAAATTAGACTTGGAATTATAGTCAAAAGGAGACTTGAAAGTTAGTGAAATTCAAATAAGGATATATTTTGGATTGTTTTAATGTGATTCAACAAAGGCACATCACTACAACGCAGATCCTCACAAGGCACATCAACACTTACAGCGTTGGATTTATTTTGGAATGACATTAAGGTTTTTCAGAACATTATTCATTAGGACATGTGTTAGATATTCTAGGATTATTTTCGATTTAATTCTCAATATCGTAAGATCTTCTTTACAGGGTTTACTATGTTTTCTAGGGAAATCAATTATTTGTTGAATTTTACAATACTTGTTTGCATTCACTCTTTTCTATTATTTAGTTTAAGACCATAGAGTCCTAATATTCCTTAGAAGACATAAAATGATTTGGAAAGAAGATAACTCTTGGGAATTACTTCAGCTATTACAATTTTGCCGACAGATTTGCTTACAATTTTGCAGACAGATTTGCTTTCCATCAGTTGAACAAGACCTTCATTACATTAATTTTATAAATTCAGTATGGTCTCCAACAATGATGAATATTGTCCTTTATATATTGTTTTGAATATAAAAAGTTAAACTGATTTAACATATTGAAACCACCTTGCTTACCCAGTCTCATATGCTTTTAAACTATTAGTTTCAGATATACAAGGTTGACGTACAGTAATAAATCGAATTTGCTTATTTAGCATTGTCGAATAAATAGAGTATAAGTTGTCTAATCCTGGGACTCTTGAGCATCAGTTTATTGCTATTTGATCCTTGTTAGAACCCAATGATTCCTGACGGGTGGCTTATCGAGTGTCAAAATGTTGCTTTCGATCATTCTTTGAACCCAATGATTCTTTATAGATAGTTTATCGAGTGTTATTGTATTGCTGTTTGATCCTTGTTGTTAATCCGACGATTCATGACAGGTAGTTTATTCTTTTCGCCACAACAGTGCGACATCATTATCTATCTTTTACCTGCAAACTCTTTTAAATCTACCTAAAACATAGCTGTATCAATTCATGACATTTTTGAATAAAGCGAAGTGTATTTAGACAAATCCCGTTATATATTTTATATTTCAAAATTAATTTATATTACATTAGTCCTATAATGATGTTATAATAATAACAATAATATAGAACAAAATAATAATAATGATCATTATTATTAGTAGTAGTATCATTTCAACATGACAATATAACAAGCATATTACGAAGATAAAAAGGACATATACATTACAAACAGCAATGGTTATGGTAGGTACGGTAAAGCAGTCAAATGTGCACGCATCTTACACACTACATCGCTCAAACCGACACCGATGGAAGGCAAATCTATAACTTAAAAGTTGCATAACACACACACACACACACACACACACACACACACACACACACACACATAATTACAATATTCACACACACACACACACACACACACTATTACAATGTCATAATTAAAGCAAAATCAAACAAAACGACTGAGAGCAATCATGTGGTTCATTTCTTCGATTTATTCATCAGTTTGGTATTTGAAATTTCGTATGTAATACGAATAATGTTATTATTCCTAAAGAATAAGCCATTTAGCATATATTGAATAATAGACTCGATGCCCACATTTATAAAATGTTGTGTTAATTGAATAAAACGGTTTTTACAGATATTAACATATAATGTAGCTACCTTATGTTTGGAATGTAATTTTTTGGACATAATACGTTTGTCTTGCTTTTTAACACTCGTATTAAAACAGTATAACCTTAGTTTCTTAGTGTTAGGATTGAGTTTCCCTTCATATCAATACAAATTCAACATGTTCAATGTATGCCGACGGCTTTGTTACTGAAATATTATAACTATGTTATCTGGAAAAATTAGACAGTTGATATTTACATCAGGGAACCAATTGTTCAATGTTGCGGTAAATCATTAACTAGAGAGACTTGAATAAGCATACAAGAAAGAACGTTTTGCAGAGCAAACAAACACGAACAGTATGAAAATTGCCCGATAAGATGCCTGTGGAACATTGTTTTGTAAATGAGACTTTGTTGTAAAAAATTTAGAATTTGATATACATGACGAATAATAAATATTCACCAGAATATTACATTTACCAGCAGGTAACATAAACCTTTCTAAGTTGTTGCCTAATAGTGTGGTACGTGTGTAATTCTTGATTGATTAATTCGTTACGAGAACCATGTGTTCTGTCATCGAAGCCTCTTTGTTCCTTTTCCTAATCACTATTTTAAGTTTTCAAAATCAATGAATGATAAAAGCGATGCCATAATTGTTCCAGTCGCAGACAGATCTTCAATGAAGACAATCCATGCAACTAACTTTATCGTTACAAGCTTATCGATTTGTCAAGACAAAATAGCGCTAGGGGAAGTATTTAAGAGGGCAAACACGTTCAAGCTCACAAGGCTACTTCTGTCTCACGAGATACTGGACACACGAAGGCGATAATTAAAAGACCTCTAGGTTCCAACCCAACAACATGTGACTAGCTTTGAGTAGCCGATCTAAAATCATAAACAAAAATGCTTTTGTACGATATGTCTAAAATATAAACTTAAAAGATATTCCAATCAAGGTCAAGGAAACACTTAAAAAAAACTTTACACATCCTGCTTGTACACGGATCCTTTGAGGATGGATATGTTTTATTGCATCGTTTGAATACGTACTATATGGTAAGTAGATTTATTGTATTTTAGTTAATATTTGCAGGCGTATGCGTCTGTTTTTAGTTAATGTCAGTAATATTGTGGATAACTTGTTCCAAATTTTATATATAGTTTCTAGGTTTTAGCGCACCAAATCTGAAACAAGTAATCAATTATGTCATGCGTGTATAAGCACTAGGGCGACCATGCATGTTTGATTTGAATGCCAGAACTAATGTTTAAGGATGTATTAACAAGGATTACACAATACATGTTTATACATCACTCTCGTTGACATCAAAATTGTGAACGTAGTTATACGTAGTTATAGTATACAGTGATGCTGTTAGTTTTGTGTTTTTCTCTTAGAAGTAGCAGTAATTGTAGTTTAGGTAGGGTCAGATAGATTCGATCTATAGAGGATGGGAAAAAGAAAGAGGAGAAAAAAAAAAGATCTATTTGTGGTAGCAATCTAACGTGTTTCGTGTTTACATTGTGAACTCTATCCTGAGGGTACGTTTGGTCCAGTAATAAAAGCAATTAGTGTACTACATTAGCTCAGTATTAATGGTATTAGATTTGTATGATGAACATGGAAATTGAAATGAAATGCTATCGTCATAGGAATAAAAGATAATTTTTCTGATTACTGTTAAAAGTTTTTTAAGTGCAGAAGACTGTTTTCAATATTTCAGTATAGTCCTTTGATCTCATTGAGTTGCTGTAATTGTGTTGTTGTATTGCAGTTCTGATTCGACCCATGTAGCATTGCTTTGCACACGTTCTCACGTTTTGTAAAATTCAACAGATAATTTATTTCCCTGAATACAAAGTGAAAATGACGTACAGTATTGCGAATTAAATCCCGAATAATCCTAGAATTGCTGACACGAGTGCCAATGGTTAAAGTTCTGAATGAAATTTAGTGGTATTCCAATATAAATCCAAAGTTTAAAGTGTTGATGTGCTTGTAGTGGCTTGTGTCTTGGCAATGTGCCGATAGTATTTTATTTGATTCAGAATAATATAATCCAAAAATATATCCTTATTCGAATTTCATTGTAAATCCAAGGCTCTATTTCCAAGAATATTGTTTCTGAGTACTTTGTATTTCCAGAGAAATATAAATTTAATTAAATATGTTGAATACATAAATTCCTGCCCAAAATGAAATACTGGACACAACAACATTACAACTGATTCTGCTCAGATCTTACAGCAGGAATGATATATTTCGAGGTAAACAATATTATATTGTTACGACCATGTAATTTAATTACTTGTGTGTTAAAATTTGAATTCGTTTTATTTTATTTTTGTATCCTTATATTTTATTATGATGATGATTATGTTCACGGGATCTGATATTTTTGAAAGAAACATCGTGTTGATTTAGAACGTAGTATGACTCGCATAAGCACGATTTTTGCATGCCATAGTTTGTCGATTTGAGTAAACACTACGCGTAAACGATTGGTTGTGGCCAGGGTCATTTCCTAAGCATACTTGATTAAATCATGTACTGCAATTGTTAGATGATGAAATAACCACGCGTTCTTCGTGCATGTGCATGAAATGACGTTTTGGTTCGGTTTTTAAACACTTAGGTCCCTGTGAAATAGTCAGAGTCGTTCTTATACCTTGAGAAGAAGGTATTATTTTTCTTGTGCTGGAAAGAGTTTATTTTTCTTTACATCTGTAGAACTCGAGATGTGTCTTGTTATAACTGACAACTATAGGAGTTCATCTTCTTTTTAAATAATGATTTATTTTTCCCTGGAGAACTACACAAGTGGTTTAGGACAAAGACGTTCAGTGAAATTCATTCTAAATTGGAATAGTACTGTATAAATTGTGGTTCAACGTGAAATTATTGATATTTGTGTGAAGCCTTTATCTCACGTTATCCTCCATCTTGGAACGTCATCAATATTCGAACCTGGATTCAGTTAAAATTATTTAGTGATAGGACTTGTATTTTTTTTCAGTATTAGGATAAATGTTTGGATTTTCTTCACAAACCGTAAGACCTATTTCATATTTTCATCTTTTCACCGTGTTTTCTAGGGAAATAAATTATTTTTGTTAAAACTTACAAAGCTTGTTGTCTTCACTCTATTCTTTTGTTAATTTTGAACGAGCCGATACGTAACAAAAAGAAAATTGGGGGCTTGTCCGGGATATTTGAATTTGGCTAAAATATTTCAGAAAATTGTTTTTTGAAATCTAAATTCCCCTAGTTTTCAAATCCCAAGTTCTATTTCATATTTTACTTGAAATCTTTAGTGAAAACAACAGGCTTTCATTCATAATGTCATCTAAAGTGGTAATATTTCTTTCTATTCCACCTCAGGAGCAATTGGATAATCTGAAGAAGAATGATTTGCTTGAACTTGCCAGAAAGTACGAACTTTCTGAAGCAAAAGCTTCCTTGACAAAACAAGAAATTAAAAATATTTTGATCCAATATTTGGTGGGAAAAATATTTTTGATAAATGTATTGTGGCATCGGTCAGCAAGTCTATGACAGACTCTGACATTAAGGTAATAGAACTAAAAATGAAATACACGATGGAAATAGAGTTGAGGAAGTTCAAGTTTCAGAAAGATAAAGAAAAAGAACAAATGAAATTACAATTTGAAAAGGAGGAGAAAGATAGATAAGAAAGAGAAAATGATAAACAAATGAAATTACAATTTGAAAAGGAGGAGAGAGAGACAGGAGAGGGAGAAAGATAAACAATTACAATTTGAAGAGAGGGAGAAAGATAAGCAAATGGAGTTACAGAAAAAAATACAATTGGAGTTTCAAAAAGAGCAAATGCAATTACAAAGAGAGAAGGATGAAAGGGAATTTCAAATTAGAATGAAAGAAATGGAGCTGGCAAGGGACAAGCACGATTCCACTTCACATACAAATTCAAAGTTTGATATTGTAGGAAATATTAAGTTAGTGCCCCCTTTTAGTGAAAAGGAAGTAGACAAATAATTTATTCATTTTGAAAACGTTGCTGAAAATTTGAAATGGCCAAGGAAGTATTGGACTCAATTATTGCAAAGTGTACCTTATGGCAAGACCCGAGATGTCTATATATCCCTGTCAGTACATCAAAGTTCTGACTATAATTTGGTTAAGGAATGCATTTTGAAGGGCTACGAGTTAGTCCATGAGGCTTATCGGCAAAAATTTAGAAACTATGAAAAAGAAACTTGACACACTTATGTTGAATTTGCTAGAGAAAAAGAACAGTTGTTCAAGAGATGGTGCTTAGCCGAGAAAATTGAACATGATTATGAAAGACTCTAACAACTGATATTACTTGAAGAGTTCAAGAACTGTGTTTCTAGTGATGTCAAAACTTATCTTGTAGATCATGAGGTCAAAACCTTGGAAAATGCTGCTCTTGCTGCTGATAAGTATTCCTTAACTCATAAAGTTCCTGGGGTAAGAAAATCTTTCACTCAGCAGTCTACTGATAGAAAGGTATTTCAGCCAAAAACGACTCCTCCTAAAACTCAATCTGGCACACTTCTAAAAATCAAGCTTCTGATAAACTTGATTCAAAATCCTTGTCTATTCCTACATGTACCTATTGCAATATGAAAAGGACGCGTCATTTTGATTGCTTCAAATTGAAATGTAGGCATCAGAATCAAGATAGACCTATCCCAAATGCTCTTATTTCTAAGAGGTCAAGGTCACGGTCATATATTGAAAACAATACATTTGTTGGGTCTCAAAAACCACAGTCTGATTTTATTATGGAGAATTATGAACCATTCATGTCGAAAGGTTCTATATCACTCTTGGGTGATTTGGCCAATCCTATCCCTATTAAAATTTTAAGGGATACAGGAGCTTCTCAGAGTCTTTTAGTGTCAGGTATTTTGCCTTTTTCTGAGAAGTCCTGTTCTAATGAGATTGTTCTCATTCAGGGAGTAGAGTGCGGCTTTGTTAATGTTCCTCTCCATTCTGTAAATTTGTCATCAGACTTAGTTTCAGGACCTGTGACAGTCGGCATAGTGTTTAATTTACCCGTTGAGGGCATTCATTTGTTGCTAGGCAACGATCTATCTGGAGACAAGGTTGTGGTTAATCCACTTGTAACTGACAAGCCTTCTTTGGATCAGAAAGTTGATCATACTGAAAAAGAAATCCCTGATTTATACCCAACTTGTGCAGTTACAATAGCTATGTCAAAGAAAGCTCTTGAGAATGATTTTGATAAGGAAAATATTCCTTTAGCTGACACATGTATTGGTCAGGCTTTTGTTGAGGTCACTTTCACTTCTAATTTGGATCAATCAAAAGGTATTGATCACAGTGATCCTCTTTTAAATACTCATTCTCTTTTTTCTAATCAGGGTGACAAACGACAATCACTTGTCATCGAACAGGAAAAAGATCCTGAAATCTCCTGTTTGTTTCAGAGGGCCAATCGTGAAACTGAAGCTACTGAAGTACCGTCCGTTACTTCCTCAAAAAAGGAATTCTTATGAGAAAATGGAGACCTCCCGAGGTACCTGCTAATGACGAATGGTCAGTGAATTATCAGATTGTTGTTCCAAAATCTTACAGACAGGAAATACTTAGTTTGGCCCATGAAACTCCTCTGGCTGGTCATTTAGGGATAAATAAAACTTATAAGAAGATCTTGACTCACTTTTATTGCCCAAAAATCAAAAGTGATGTTTGTAAATTTTGTAGATCTTGTAGGAAAACCCAATCAGAAAATACCAAAGGCTCATCTGCAACCAATTTCTGCATTTGACGAACGATTTAGCAGAATTATGGTAGATTGTGTTGGTCCCTTACCTAAGACCAAGTCAGGCAACCAATATTTGTTGACCATTATGTGTGCGTCATCAAGATTCCCAGAGGCAATTCCTTTGAGGAATATTAAAACCAAAACTATAGTGAAAGCTTTGATAAAGTTTTTTTTACTCAATTTGGCCTTCCCAAATCTGTCCAATCGGATCAAGGGTCAAATTTCATGTCTGGAATTTTCCAGCAAGTTATGAACGAATTGGGCATTAAACAATTTAAATCTTCTGCCTATCATCCTGAGAGCCAACGGGCCTTAGAAAGATTTCATCAGACTTTAAAGAACATGATTCGATCATATTGCTTTGATACTAGCAAAGATTGGGATGAAGGTATTCATTTACTTTTGTTTGCTGTTAGGGAGTCCGTTCAAGAATCTTTAGGATTCAGTCCCTTTGAAATAGTTTTCGGACATACTGTGCGTGCACCTTTGAAGTTGTTGAAAGAGAAACTTCTTTCAAATGAAGACACTGAGCTCAATCTTCTTGAAAATGTTTCTCATTTTAAGTAGAAATTGTCAAAGGCTTGTGAGGTCGCAAGAGCAAATCTGCGCTCTACTCAGTCCAGAATGAAATTAAGATATGATAAAAACTAAAGGGATCGGAGTTTTCAGCCTGGTGATAGAGTTCTAGCTCTCTTGCCCATTCCACAAAATCCCCTTCAGGCCAAGTATTATGGTCCATACACGGTTGAAAAGAAAGTAAATGATTTAAATTACACCATAAATGCTCCTGGTAGGCGAAAACAAAAACAACTTTGCCACTTTAACATGTTAAAAGAGTATATTGAAAGAGATAGCCAAGTAAATCATACAATTAATTTAGTTGTACCTGTCCCACCAACTGAGGATTTAAGTGAAGAAATTCAATTGGACACCATTGATCTTGGACAACAAATCCTCGGAATTCGGAAATTATAAAAGATCTAGACCAGAAACTTTTACATTTGCAACAACAAGAAAGAAATGAACTTAAACTGTTATTATTCGAATATGAGCACTTGTTTCTGGATATTCCTAAGAGGACAAACAAAATTTTTCATGACGTTGAAATTGTTGATTCAAAATCTGTGAAACAACACCAATGCAGGATGAACCCTCTCAAACAGGAATACCTGAAAAAGGAAATTCAGTATTTGTTGGAGAACGATTTCATAGAGTCCAGTAAAAGTGATTGGAATTCACCATGCATACTTGTTCCGAAACCGGATAAAACTTTCCGTATGTGCACTGATTATAGGAAAGTGAACAGCGTGACAAAAACAGATTCATTTCCATTACCAAGGATCGATGATTGTATTGATAAAATTGAAAATGCCAAGTACGTCACCAAATTTGACCTTCTGAAAGGATTTTGGCAAATTCCACTTATGGAAAGAGCAAAAGAAATTTCGGCGTTTGTGACTCCAGATGGACTCTATCAATATAAAGTAATGCCGTTTGGAAGTTCGTTTCAACGCTTGATGAATATGATTACTTCCGGTCTAGATAATTTTGATGCTTATATTGATGATGTCATCATCTACAACGACATCTGGAAAGGACATCTAGCCACGATTCGGAAATTCTTTGAAAGACTCACTGATGCTAATTTGACAATCAATTTATCTAAAAGTGAGTTCTGCCGTGCTTGTGTAACTTTTCTAGGACATATTGTGGGATATGGTCAAGTCAAACCTGTTGATGCTAAGGTGAAGGCTATCTCTGATTTTCCTGTGCCTGTCAGTAAAAAGCAATTAATGCGATTTTTGGGTATGGCTGGATATTATCGAAAGTTTTGTTCCAATTTTTCCCATATTGCTGAACATCTGACAGATTTGTTAAGTAAGAGAAACAAGTTTCTTTGGACTAAAAAATGTCAGGAAGCTTTTGATAGTTTTAAAGCCATACTCAAAAGTGCGCCGGTTCTAACAGCTCCAAATTTCAATCAGTCTTTTAAATTGTCTGTGGATGCAAGTGATGATGGGGTTGGAGCAGTATTGATTCAAGAAGACAGCGATGGTATTGATCACCCAGTGTGCTATTTCTCTAAGAAATTAAATAAGCACCAAAGAAATTACTCAACAATCGAGAAGGAAGTTTGGCTTTAATATTGGCATTACAGCATTTTGAAGTTTACATTAGCTCAGCTCCTTCTCCGGTTGTTGTGTATAGTGATCACAACCCGCTTACTTTCATCAACAAGATGAAAAATAAAAATCAAAGATTATTAAGGTGGAGTTTGTTTTTGCAAGAGTATAATCTCAACATCAGGCACATCAAAGGAAAAGACAATTTGATTGCAGATGCACTTTCCCGTGTACAGAAATATTATTTCATATACACTTTATATAATTCATAAGAATTTTCTTATGTAATTTTGTTTACCTCATGTATAATTTACATATGGTAAAAAGAAAGCTTTATTATATAAGTCTTTCTTTTTTCTTTATGGGGGGAAGTGTTACGTATATGTAATTAAATTGCTTTTTGTGTTAGTTTTAAAATTCTTTTTTATTTTATTTTTGTTTCATTACATTTAATTGTAATGATTATTGTAGGGATTCAAAATTCTTTTTTTAGTAATTCTGTTTATTTAAGACGTAAAACGTATTACATTAGTAATATTGTTTTTTGTTTACATTGGTCCGCGGTAGTGTAATCGCTACGCGAATACGATTGGCTGTTTTCAAGGTCCTTTTCGGCCTACGTGTTAATCTGAATAAACAATGTTGTTCTTTTTAAATTTATTTTAGAGTGATAGTCTAGTTCTTAGATAGAGCTACGCGCAAATTGGCAAATATCTTATTACGTATTTCAAGTGTTATTAGATCACGTAGTCTGTCTCGCGAGAACGGGATGATAATTCGGGTGAATATATAACCTTTTCTGAGCGCTCGTCAGTCAGTTGTATTCCTGATACCTAGAAGGTCGGATAGGTTACCAGATTGTTTTTGAATTTTGGATTATATTCACAAACCGTAAGTCCTATTTTCCAATTTTTACATTGTTTTCTAGGGAAATAAATTATTTTTTTTTAAAATATACAAAGCTTGTTGACTTCACTCTTGTCTTCCGTTACATTTGTACAAGCCTACACGTAACAATATATATACATACATACATACATACATACATACATATAT
>JAECUM010096255.1:0-91126 GCA_016617855.1 Megalonaias nervosa
ATTAATGATTTAGTCATAAAGTATTGATAAGCACTTTGTAATTCCAATGAAAAATTTAAATCAAAAGGTCCTTTTCAAATATTAACTGAAAAACAACTAAAAAACTGATTCTGCTAGTTAGATGTTAATGTAGGAATGAGTCATTCTAATAAAAATAACCTTACTATACAAGCATAAGACACATAAGAGGACCAGGATGAAGGGCAAAAGTTCATTTCTAGAACATTCTAAGTTGTCAACAAGATTAGGTCTTTTACTTACATTTCAATAACGAACATGGCAAATATTAGGTACATGAGGAATTCCCAGGGGGAAAACCAATTCCTGAACTTAAATTAGCTATGTAATATGTTAAGAAAAATTAGTCAGGTAGGCTCAAACTCCTACACTAAATTATGGACAAAGGTCAATCACACATAAATTAAATATACATAGTTACCGATACATATGCATACAAAAAGAGAACCTCTGTTATGGAAGATAATTTTTACTGTAACATATTATCAAAATGCCTTTGTAAACTATACAGCAAATGTGGTAAAGCAGAATAATGAAGTTTTAATATTTCATCACCATTATAATAATCTGACATGTCACAGGAAATATGCAAAAACATTTTGTTTAATATGATTTCTTATCCCTATTTTCACCAACTTAGCCCTGTCCAGGCTTAAAAGGTAATTACACCCAAATATTAAGGTCAAGCTTGGACTTGACTTATTGACTTATTGTAATATTAGGTCCATCCTGAACAGTGACTTTTTGTGATTAAATGCATTTAAAAGCATTGCCAAGCTTTTGTGTGATTAAGATGACTTCTGTTAAGGATGAAGGTAAAACTATGGTTCCAGTTTTGTGGTTTAGTACAAGGTTGTATATGTTTATGTGTCAAATTCAGATGTTATGAGAGGGTCCCAAAATAGCTTTGATATTAAAAATGTACATTTTTGTAAGCCATACATTTTTTGAAGTTCTGTTCAGTAATGGTCATAAGTGAACCTTAAAAAAAAACGAATTTCATATTGAAGAAAAAATCCTGCAAAATGTTTTTTTTAATAAGTGTGGGATTAGAACAGGCAAGAACACATTTCATATTCATACAAGAGAAGCCAATGTGCCATCTAGAACAGGCAAGAACATATTTCACATTCATACAGAAGATGCCATTGTACCATCGAGAACAGGCAAGAACACATTTCACATTCATACCGAAGATGCCAATGTACCATCTAGAACTGGTAAGAACACATTTCACATTCATACCGAAGATGCCAATTTGCCAGCTAGAACAGGTAAGAACATATTTCACATTCATACAGAAGATGCCAATGTGCCATCTAGAACAGGCAAGAACACATTTCACATTCATATCGAAGATGCCAATGTACCATCGAGAACAGGCAAGAACACATTTCACATTCATACAGAAGATGCCATTGTACCATCTAGTTCAGGCAAGAACACATTTCACATTCATACCAAAGATGCCAATGTACCATCTAGAACAGGCAAGAACACATTTCATATTCATACCGAAGATGCCAATGTACCATCTAGAACAGGCAAGAACACATTTCACATTCATACTGAAGATGCAAATGCACCATCTAGAACTGGTAAGAACACATTTCACATTCATACTGAAGACGTCAATTTGCCATCTAGAACAGGTAAGAACATATTTCACATACATACAGAAGATGCCAATGTGCCATCTAGAACAGGTAAGAACATATTTCACATTCATACAGAAGATGCCAATGTGCCATCTAGAACAGGCAAGAACACATTTCACATTCATACTGAAGATGCCAATGTACCATCAAGAA
The DNA here is from genome assembly GCA_016617855.1 of Megalonaias nervosa. Taxonomy (NCBI): domain Eukaryota; kingdom Metazoa; phylum Mollusca; class Bivalvia; order Unionida; family Unionidae; genus Megalonaias; species Megalonaias nervosa. Next base: position 1,830 of record JAECUM010096255.1, read on the forward strand.
CAGGCAAGAAAATGTTTCACATTCATACAAGAGATGCCAGTGTACCATATAGAACAGGCAAGAACACATTTGACATTCATACTGAAGATGCCAATGTACCATCTAGAACAGGCAAAGATACTCGGGGTAGAAATGCAATAAAAATTTCTTCCAAGTTACCATTATCCAGACATGAGTGTCTTTCAGTCCCAAGGTGCCAGCCTTATTACTACATGTATCTTTTAGACCAATGCATGCAGGTGAGTGATATCAATCTTACTTTGGCCTTATCTTGTTACATATGTATTGAATACCATCAAGAACAGGCAAGAACGTGTTTCACATTCGTACAAGAGATGCCAATGTACCATCTAGAACTGGTAAGAACACATTTCACATTCATACCAAAGATGCCAATTTGCCATCTAGAACAGGTAAGAACATATTTCACATACATACAAGAGATACCAATGTGCCATCTAGGACAGGTAAGAACATATTTCACATTCATACAGAAGATGCCAATGTGCCATTTAGAACAGGCAAGAACACATTTCACATTCATACCGAAGATGCCAATGTACCATCGAGAACAGGCAAGAACACATTTCACATTCATACTGAAGATGCCATTGTACCATCTAGAACAGGCAAGAACACATTTCACATTCATACCAAAGATGCCAGTGTACCATCAAGAACAAGCAAGAACACATTTCATATTCATACCGAAGATGCCAATGTACCATCTAGAACTGGTAAGAACACATTTCACATTGATACCGAAGATGCCAATTTGCCGTCTAGAACAGGTAAGAACATATTTCACATACATACAGAAGATGCCAATGTGCCATCTAGAACAGGTAAGAACATATTTCACATTCATACAGAAGATGCCAATGTGCCATCTAGAACAGGCAAGAACACATTTCACATTCATACTGAAGATGCCAATGTACAATCAAGAACAGGCAAGAACATGTTTCACATTCATACAAGAGATGCCAGTGTACCATATAGAATAGGCAAGAACACATTTGACATTCATACTGAAGATGCCAATGTACCATCTAGTTCAGGCAAAGTTACTCGGGGTAGAAATGCAATAAAAATTTCTTCCAAGTTACCATTATCCAGACATGAGTGTCTTTCAGCCCCAAGGTGCCAGCCTTATTACTACATGTATCTTTTAGGCCAATGCATGCAGGTGAGTGATATCAATCTTACTTTGGCCTTTTCTTGTTAAACATGTATTTAATATCAACAGCAAGGCATATTTTGCAGTTCATAAGCATTTGGTAGAATTTGCAAACCTGAAACAATGAAGAAATTCCTTATATAGTTTTTGCATGATCATCCTGCATGTTGCATGATAAATTATGCCTCTAACTTTTCCATTGCATCTGCATTATGCTGTCTATTTTCTTTTATGTCTTACAACGAATATTCCATTAACCAGCCTTTGTTAACATCACTCCTTTTTTAAGTTTGCAGATTAGCCAAGGCAGACATTTTGGTTCCAATAAGATCATCTTAATCTGATGCTAAACCTCTGCATATGCTCTTCCTTTATGAAATGGCCAGATCGTTTTGGTCCAAGCAATGTTTGGTGTAGGAATGTACTTATTTTTGTGGGTATCAGTTTTTGTGGCTTTCCAAAGAATGAGCATTTTCTTTGGTATTTACATTTGTGGGTTTGCAAAGGGTTCCCATTGTTTTTGCAGAGGGATCATATTGTACACTATATGTATAAAATCATTGTTTGTAGCAGCCATGAAATTGACAAAAATTGGTACCCTCCAAAATTCAGTACCCCATGAAATATAATGAATTCACATTATGCAAATCCTGCTTTGTGTTATGGGGCTTGTTTGTAGCAAATGACAAAACATAGGCATCACTTTTGGACAGCATTGCCAGGTGGCAGTAATGACATATTAACTTTTTGCGTTAAAGTCTCATGTTAAGGTTTTTGTAAGTTGTTGTTGTTGTTGTTGTTGTTGTGGGGCTTAACGCCATTTTTCAGCACACGATAGGCTATACATGGCGGTCAGTATTAATGGTGGAGGAAGAAACCGGGAAATCCCCGGAAAGAACCACCGACCCACGAGAAGCTACTGGCAAGCTTTCTCACATATCCACATTCGCCGAATCCTAGACTCGAACCCATGCAGACAGAGGTGAGATGGCAGTGATCCGTAACGGAGAGCGCTTTAGACCACTTGGCCACTCGGGGCCCCGTTTTTGTAAGTCAGAATCACGGTACATCATAACATGGGTCTTGCTGATGGAATTTTATTTGTGAGATATCTCTAAACAGCAATCAGTTTCCAAGAGGGCCCAATTCTTAAGCCACGTCAGTTCTGTTTGTCATGCCCATTTCAATGGGAAGCAAGACTTGGCAGTAATTTTTAAACCAGTGTTGGCATCTACAGATTGTTAAGATTTTGGTTAAAGTTTTAAGTATTGCTTTTGATTATAGACTTTGTTTAAATTGTGATCCAGATTAATTTAATACCAGATCTTAGCAGCCTCCCTTTAATCATACCACATAAGTGGGGATATCTGGAAATAAAGATCTGGGGCATTTTAAGATGTTTCTTTTTAATATACCCATCACTCAGAAATTTTAAATTGAGATTACCCCATACTGGTAGAAATGTTGATAAACCAACATCAACTACAGAAATTTTAATTAGGTTGTCTTCCAACCCAACCCATTTGATTTTTCTTGTATTATCAATAAAACTTGTGTTTTTGACAATTACTAGTCAGCAATAGTACACATATAAAATAAACTTTTAATCAGCACTTTATGTACATACACACACACATATGAACATACATACATCCAGACATATATACATACATACATACATACATACATACATACATACATTTGAGGTCATAGTGTACTTCTAATATTTGGTTAAGTAAAGCATGTCAATCAGAAGAATACAGAAAAATATAAGAAAATATTTTTAAAATTTCTCCTTTTCTTTTTTGTTTTTCTTTTTATATATTATCATAATCAAATTTTTTTATTATTCTTTAATACAAGATGAAATCAGACTACCTATTATTGCAGACAGAAAGAAGGCAAATTAAGAAAGTAGCTGATCATGTTCAGACCCTGAAATGGTTAATTTTACCAGTGAAATAAAAATGGTGCTATTGGAATAAATGCATACAAAATGCAGAATGAATGCAAATAAAAATGAAGTACAGAATGAAAGCACGGAAGATGATGAACGCATTTTGAACAAAAGGAAGAGCATAAATACAAAGTGCAAAACAGAACAATGAATGATAAATCAAAACCGAATGCAACATCAATGCATTTCATGAATGGATTTGAAAATTGATTGTTTTCAAGTTGCCTCAAAATTTCCTTGGTTGAAAGCTCTTTTGCATTATTTTCCAGGATCCAGTTCTTTACACTGACAGAAAAGTTTTCACTTCTTACAAGCTGTTAGAGTGTTCTTAATGAGGCAGACACAAAAAAACAACCAACACTAGTAATTTATCTGCACAATCTTTATTTGATAGAAACAATATAGAAATATAATTTGTCAACAGATGCTCTACAGTAGGGGTCTCAAACACGCAGCCCGTGGGCCGCCAAACCCGCCAAGCCATATACTGTGGCCCACAAAATGATTGGCATCAAAAGGTGTTATGAGAGATAACAAAGGTGGTGTGGCCCTTGGGCCATTGAAAATGCCCTCATGCGGCCCTCAGGGTGACTTGAGTTTGAGACCCCTGCTCTACAGTGATATTTTTACATTTATTGCAGTGGTGTTTTATGTTTGTATTTATCATAAAAATTAAATGCAGTCTTTTTCATTTTATGCATTTGCTATTTCATTAAAGAATAATTTTAATAAGAGAAGATATTAAAACTCTAGTTCTCTACCTTTACAATAGCAATTTCTGACCTTGATAAATGCATTTCACTTTCATTCCAAATGGATGCAAATGAAAGGAAATTATGGATGAAAAAGAACAATGCCAAATCTGAATGCATTTATGTGATTTATGTCACAGTAAATGAAAACCAACATGATAGATGAAATGTAAACATGAATGGAATGCAGAGTGCGTTGCCAAATGGAATATAGAGTGCATTGCTCAGTAGATTGCAGATGAAATGTAAACATGAATAAAATGCAAAGAGCATTGCCAAAATGGAATGCAGATGAAATGCCAACAAAAACAGATGTAAATTACCTGTCTAAGGGTCTGGACATATATTTGTAATGGATATCTACTTAATTGTTGAAAATAATATAAGAAAATGATTTAAATTTATGATAATATTGTAAAATGTGGACAATATTATATTTTAAAAGGTTTTATCTGCATGCTGGTATGTGTGTTGATTTTTAGAAAATTATATTTTTTCCCCCTTCCATGCAGGAAAAAATTTCAAACCCAGCAGTAAGAAGGCAGACAAAGAACTTGAGTTTGTCCCAGTCAATCTGCATCAGCAAAGAATGACTGTACTGAATGAGGCCACAGAAGCAGGTTTGAAAGTTTACACTTCATTTCTTTCATGATAATTTCTACAAGAAACTTTAAATTTTATTAGTCATCAATCTTAATATTATTTTTTTTTATAAGGTATTCCATATTCATGCTCAATTTGTATTTTGTATTTTGTGTATTGCATTGCACACACAGAAGTGTTCCATATCTTGATGCTCAATTTGTATTCTGTGTATTGCATTGCACACATGGGAGTATTCCATATTGATGTTCCAGTTTTGCTTGTGTATTGCATTGCACACATAAATGTGTTCCATCCTGATGCTCAGTTTGTATTGTGTGTTGCATTGCACACACACACAGGTGTTACATATTGATGCTCAATTTGTATTTTGTGTATTGCATTGCAAACGTAAAAGTGTTCAATTCTGATGCTGAATTTGTATTTTGTGTTTTGCATTGTCCACACCAAGGTGTTCTATATTGATGTTCAATTTTTGCTTGTGTATTGCATTGCACACACACAGGTGTTACATACTGATGTTTTTTGTATTTTCTATATTGCAATGCAGACATAGAGGTGTTCCATACTGATGTTCAGTTTGGAATTTTTGTATTTACATTGCACACACAGGGGTGTTCCATGATGATGATCACTTTGTATTTTTGTGTTGCATCACAGACTCTGAGGTATTAAATATTAATGTTCATTTTTTTATTGCATTGCATACGGGGAGGTATGCCATACTGATGTTCAGGTTGTATTTTTTATTGTATTGCATACAGGGAGGTATGCCATACTGATGTTCAGGTTGTATTTTTTATTGTATTGCATACAGGGAGGTATGCCATACTGATGTTCAGGTTGTATTTTTTATTGTATTGCATACGGGGAGGTATGCCATCCTGATGTTCAGGTTGTATTTTTTATTGCATTGCATATGGGGAGGTATGCCATACTGATGTTCAGGTTGTATTTTTTATTGCATTGCATACGGGGTGGTATGCCATACTGATGTTCAGGTTGTATTTTTTATTGCATTGCATACGGGGAGGTATGCCATACTGATATTCAGGTTGTATTTTTTATTGGATTGCATACGGGGAGTTATGCCATACTGATGTTCAGGTTGTATTTTTTATTGTATTGCATATGGAGAGGTATTCCATACTGATGCTCAATTTGCGTTTTTGTATTTACATTGCAGACACAGAGATATTCTATACTGGTGTTCAGTTTGTATTTTTGTGTTGCACTGCATACACAGAATGTATTTTAATGATTCACACATGTTCAATATTATATTGATCAAATCCTGGTAAATAATTATGCTTCAGAGGAATTGTTACACATCACAGTTACAAATTGTTGTTGTTTTGAGTATTAATGCCATTTCTCAGTGCAATATAGGCTATACATGGCAACCAATATAACAGGTGAAGGAAGAACCAGAGAAAACCACTGGAAGAACCACCCATGGAAAGCTACTGGCAAGCTTTCTCACATACCCACATTGGCTGAGCCCAAGACTCGAACCTACATGGACAAAGATGAGATGACAGTGATCAGCAAAGGCAAGTGCTTCAGGGCCCCATGGCAAAAATACCAAAATACCTTTTTACAAAATTATAAAACAGTAAACAGAAATAAAGAATTTAAGCAATCCCTTACTTATTAAATCTTCTAAAAAAGTAGTTATACTGTTCTCTCACAGAAAAATCAAAGTATCAAAAATTTTCAAAGACAAGACTGTCACTGTAAAAGCAGAATAAAATAATGAGATATATCACTCTTGATTAAACAATATTGTTTTCTGTTAGGTTTTTAGATATGAACACAAATTTTTGAAGATGTGCAAAAAAGTGGATTTGAGTCATAAGGAATGTAATTTTTGTGTTGAAACATTTTATGACTAAAGCTTACTATGTGAGTGATAAATTATTTTTTAAAAATGTTTTGACACTTTCCAGACAAAAGTTTTAGTGATCCAATTTTGTGCAATGTGTTGTGGCAATATTCTTGCTGAATTCAGTAGCTACGCTCCACTGTTGCCAATGTGTATTGTGATGTGGGCAGTAGACTTGCTGTATTCAATAGCTATGCTCCACTACTACCATTTTGTTCATTGAGGTCCTGCTCTTTACATTCAGTACAGTAGATCAAAATCATCCTTTATATTGAAAGGCTTGGCTACTCTTGGTAACTTAATAGCTATTGGTAATGCACAATTCAACACTGTTGGGTGGGGGATGGTACTCTGATTATGAAGAAATGGTTAAAATTTATGGTAATAGTGATGTCCCATTTCTTTTATCTAAGGATCATGCACCATGTAGCAGTGAGTGTGTGAAAGAATAACTCATAATAAAAACAACTGTGTGAAAGAATAACCTAAAATAAAAAACAGTTCCATACCTTTTTGTCCACAGACTTTGATGCAGTGTATAGCAATATGGAGTATGTATGTAATGAATATGAAATGACACTGACACTTATGAATAATCTTTGTAGTGGCAAGTAGAATTGAATTTTGAATAAAACATGGAGAAATTGAACATGAGCTGTTTTTCTGCACATACTGTTTGCAAATAAAATGGATTCTAGTCAGTCCTGAACAACCTCGACAGTAGTTCCAAAAAAAAGTTATGTGGGCCTGTATTGGCCATAAATAGTATTTTATGATAAAGACAATGACACAATTCTCCATGTATTTTGGTAATAATAATAATAATAATAATAACAATGACATAATACCCCATTATGTGGCATCATGATGTTTACCACATGCATTGTTTGCAAGGCCAATGTATATGAAAAATGTCATTGCATCTTGATTAGTCTTCATGCAACAAGATAATTATAATGTAATATCTCCATACTATCTCAATGTTGTGATCAATTATACATAAAATACAATATTCATTTGCTTATTTTAGCACATGTAAATACACTTTGTTACTATACATGATATCTGACTATACCACACCCACCCACTCTTTAGGCCAATTCGTATTACCAATAGCCCTTAGGACCAGATGGCCATAGTGAATGGTGATCAACCAAGTTATCATCCCTGATACTTGGTGCATGTATTAGAATACACTTAGGTTGTTGTTGAGCAATGATCCCACTTAAATGTATTATAACCATTTCATTTTTTGGTAGCAATTTCTGTTTAATTGAGAAGTAATTTCATAAAGTGAACACGTGGGCTCTTCATGGGGAAGGTAGAGGGAACATTCTGACTGAAATGGTGAATATAATTTAATAGCAAAACAAATGTTATGTGGATTTTCTCTCGTAGTCTCAGCATTTAATTAGTTCCTATTAATCCCATTGTACTTTCAGTTCTGTGTAAACTGTATATTTAATTACTTGGGGAAAGGAATAAATAAAGCTTATTAATAAATGCAAAGACTTCAGTTGCCTTTTTGTTCTAAGGAGTAAACTTTATTCCATATGGCAGAGAAATTCATCAAGGCCATTTTATTAAAACCAATCTTGCCAAGAAGACCTGGCCTGGAGATTGAGAATGAGTTTTTCTACTGCCATTCAAAAGACCATCTTTCAAAAGTAACAGTGTTTGTGATTGGTCAAAATAAAATCTCAAGCTCAAACTCAGGTCACAATTGTTTTGTGACTTCCAGATGGCTCATAAAGGACACGGTTGTAACCTTCATGTAATGGATATTATACCACATTATACTTCTCTGCAAAGATGTTACAAAAGCTAGTCATCAGGATGGAAGAAACTTGCAGAAACTATTAACCTTGCACCATGTGCTGCCCTTTATGTTAACAAATGATCGAGCCAGGTATTTAACCAAGTATCTCATAGGTGCAAACAACCATTTTACTGCATTGCCAGCAGACTGTTTTCTTTATTAATTTTCTTCACACAAATTTATTTTAAAAAAATAATTAAATTAATGGAACCCATCCTACTCATGTAGTGAAATACCCAAGTTAAAATCTTAAATAGCTAACATTATTTGTAATTTGATAACTAGTAGATGTTATTCTTTCAGCTGGTTGCTATGACATAACAACTGTAGGGGCCTTTGTTGCACATGCCCGCAAATTTAAATATGGAGGCTTGTACAAGCAGCTTCAGCAGCTGCAGGAAAGTTATGCCGCTGTGGAAACCCTCAGTAAAGTCTCCAAGTTGAAGAAAGCTTGCAGTCTACTTAATGACATGCTGGGCCTTAAAGAAGAGATATGCCAACTTTGTGACAGGCTCTGTCAAGAGGCTCTTCAGGGGGAGGGCAAAGATCTTAAGGCTGCAATGGATATTCTGACTGAAAAGGTGGTTGTGTGATTTTGTCTTTGATCATTTTTTCTTACATCAACATCTATTCATAAATCATGGAAACTTACCATAATTACATATAGTACTCCATTTATGATATGTCATTCATCCCCTACATACTGATAATTTCATACAATAAATTATTAATCAACTTAATTAGAAAATTCTTATGATTCATATTTTGCTTCTCTAGTATCATTATGCTATAGACTTAGATAAACCTAAATCATAGGTATCACCTAAGTCAGTCATTCTAAACAATTATAACAGAAATACTTAAGTAATCTGCATGCCATCCAATGTGTTATGCATCCTTGCATCCTCAAAATCTTTAAGTTTGAATCAATAGAACAATGTACACATTCCCTGTGTATATGTGATAGTTACTTCTGTCAACAATAGATCTGATTGGTTTGGTCTTCTTTGGTGTTTTAGGGCATAGCATCACAAATAGGTTATTTAGTGCCAAGGCATTGGAACTAAAATGCGAGGCCTAATGACACACCATGATGGCCATGATAGGTTGTAATAGATCAGAGGTCAGTAAGGTCAAATGGTGTAGAATCAATATTAATGAATACATTCTAAAATAAGCAGAATTTTATTTATATTATGTTAAAGTTTCTGTTCATTGTAAAATAGTGCCATATTCTTGCAACTTTTGTTTATTTATAGTTTTTCAGATGCATTTAAATGAACTCACCATTGAGAGTAATGCATTGTTTTCCCCCTAGACCACGGGCCTATTGTAAAGGGACATAAATCTTACATTGTCAGAGAGTATGTGTTGATTGGGGTATAGATATCAAAGAGACAAGACACAAATTGAGCAGTCCATTTACTCAAAGGTCATGGGTCAGTGTTGCATAGTTTTGTTTGTCAAGTTCACATTCTTTAACATGGACCTCAAAGGAGATCATTTAATTTCATTTCTTTTGCTCCAAATGATAGGTACAAGAACTGGTACTGAACTGTAACAGCCCTGTCATTGAGGACGTTGCAACCAAGCTTACAGAAGCCCAGCTGGACAATATTGAATACACTACCCTACAGGTTACCAACAGGGCTCAGTCAGAACCTCTAATAAAGGATATTTCCTCAGAAACAAATTGGAAATGGACAGGAAGCTGTTTTGTGAAGAGTCCCACAGTGGAACCATGGGTAAATAGATAATATTATGTACAGCATCTCTTAAAATGTTTACATTTTTGCACATTTTAAATTTTTGCAACTTTATCACCTAGTTGTAGATAGTTGAAGAATTCCTTAATAAATGACACTAATGTTAGTATTTCCAAGAACACAAATCAAAGTAAACAATATAAATTGTCTAACATTGGAGGTGTTATCTGACATATTTTATATTCCTTTGACTTGTTACAAACCTCAGTATAACCAAGGTTTTTTGACAGAGATGTTTAATGTCAAACATATAATAATGACTCGGCTTCAAAATCTTTGCTTGTTTTCACACACAAAATGTCATGATCATCATTTTGTAAGTAAAACTTAAGGATAAAGTTACCTGGGAACATTGTATACAGACCTTCAGAAAGTATTTGCATTTGTTTAATATATTGACGCTTAGGCTTTCATGAGAACTGCTGTATAAAAAAGAATATTTGTGTGATGACATTTACTATGTAGACAGTTTTGTTTGTCAGTTACATTAAAAATATGATCATGAGACTTTTACTGTAGTTATTTCTTTCAGTTGAAAGAGTTGCCGTTTACAAAATAAGCAGTTTGTTGTTATCTAAAGACATATACCATGATCAGTCATGATAATACATTGTGTCATTGCAGTGGTCCCCTCTTGTATAGCCCCCCTGACCACTGACCACCCACTTTATACGTCCAGAATCCCATGGCAATGATGAGTTTGTGTTCAAAAGAACCCATTAACAAAGTTCACCTCTCTGTAATGGCCAGCATCTGGCATATTTGTTCAAAACCTGTCTAATTTTGCCCTCACATAATGTTTGTTTACAGATTGAAATCTAACTAACATTTTTTGCTTTCTAAACTCAACACATTGACGTTTGTTCCAGCATGCCAATAAAGTAACTTTCATTCATACAAATGGAAAGTAATTTGATTATCCTCACTGCTGTATGTTTCTTAGAACTTTAGTTTCTCACTTTGATAATTATGGGCTATTATTAACACTGATAATTATCAAGATGAAAACAGTTTTCTGAGTAATGCTTGGCTCAAGTCAATGTGACATCTGGTTGCAAGATGATAAAATGGTATGTTAGCCATTTTTACTTCTCTCTCTCTGATTTTGAAATGTACTTAAAAGAGTACCAGAATATGCAAAAAATGTAGGTCATGTCACAAGCTCACTTCCTTTGTAAAAACTGAGCATCTCGTGTAAGAAGTAAAAATTGCCAATGAAGTTGTTGCAAAAGTGAAAAAAAATTGTCTTACATTCTCAATTCAGGATGAAAAGTGATAGCAGTTTGAGTCAATAAAAACAGCAAAAGTCCTTTGATCACTACAGAGAAATTTGATGTCAGAATTCAAAAGAAACATTTTCAGTATATATTCAGCTGCATTGAGTGGGAAAACTGAATCAAGGGACAGGAATAGTTACAGCCAGATGTTTGTGTCTGGCTCTCACTGACAAGGTGTTTTGGGGGCATGATTAATGATCATTCACAATCATTTCAAGTAACATTTTAAGTAAGTTATGTCACATAAAGTCCATAACATTCCCATGACTTTGTATGTACTCACATCATTATTATCCCCCTCTAGAAAGGCCAACCTTTGTATAAGGCCACTTTCCTGCTGCAGAAGGGGTGGCCTTATAAGAGGGGGACCACTGTATTGTTAATAAATTGGCTTGCAGGACATGACAAGAGTCAACACAGAGGCAACCTTGGTGTGTTTGATCTCAATGGTGGATGATTTGATTGACAATAAGTCTGGACCCATGGACCGCCCAAAATGGCTGGGACAAATCAGCCCTGCGGTGATCAAGATGAAAAGCTTTGTGGAGATTGTCTGCCAGAAAACAAGGCAGTTCCTGGCATTCCTAGACCTTATGGTAACTTTTTAGGGTGTATTTCAATATGTCTCTTTTCTCTGTATGTTTCTTTTCTCTCGATGTTCTAAATATCATGAATTTATCAAACTAAATGCATGAACCAAAGGCAGATGATTAAGAGATGTAGAAAAAGAAATGTTTAGTAGAATCTTGAAGAGAAGAATACATGTATATTGATGATTTGATGGCACATTAGCACAATCCTAGATATATATTGTGTGTAAGTTTAGGTATTTAAAAAGGCATTGAAGGCAAAAAGGCAGAAAAGGATAAAATCCTAAAAATACAATGTCTGAATTTTTTGTATACACTGCACGCTTAAAAAATTGAAGGTCTCAGTGGTGGAATATTGTTATGGACATGGGATGCATTTTAGATCATTGAACATTTTCATGGACATGGGATGCATCCCTGGGCCTGGAACATTGTCATGGATATGGGATGCATCCCTTGGCATGGAACATCGTGTTAGACATGGGATTCATACCAGGCATGGAATATTGTCTTGGACATGGGACGCATCCCAGGGCATGGAACATTGTCATGGACATGGGATGCATCCCACAGCATGGAACATTGTCTTGGATATGGGATACATTCCAGGGCATGGATCATTGTCTTGGATCATTGTCATGGACATGGGATGTATCCCCCAACATAGAACATTGTCATGGGCATGGGATGCGTCCCACAGCATAGAACATTGTCTTCAATATGGGATGCATTCCAGGGAATGGAACATTGCCAATGACATGGGATCCATGCCAGGGAATGGATCATTGTCATGGACATGGGATGCATCCCATGGCATGGAACATTGTCATGGACATGGGATGCATCCCACGGCATAGAACATTGTCATGGACATGGGCTGCATCCCACTACATGGAAAATTGTGTTTGATATGGGATGCATTCCAGGGAATGGAACATTGTCATGGACATAGGATCCATGCCAGGGCATGGATCCTTGTCTTGAATCATTTTCATGGAAATGGGATGCATCGCATGGAATAGAACATTGTCATGGACATGGGATACATCCCATGGCATGGAACATTGTCTTGGATCATTTTCATGGACATGGGATGCATCCCATAGCATGGAACATTGTCATGGACATGGGATGCATCCCACAGCATGGAAAATTGTCTTAGATATGGGATGCATTGCAGGGCATGGAACATTGTTTGGATCATTTTCATGGACATGGGATGCATCCCATGGCATGGAACATTGTCCTGGACAAGGGATGCATCCCTTGGCTTGGAAAATTGCCTTGAATATCGGATTCATTCCAGGGAGAACATTATCATGGACATGGGATGCATCCCATGGCATTATACATTGTCATGGACATGGGATGCATCCCAGGGCATAGAACATTGTCATGGATATGGGATGCATCTCAGGGCATGTAACATTGTCATGGACATGGGATCCATTGCAGGGCATGGAACATTGTCATGGACATGGGATGCATCCCAGGGCATGGAACATTGTCGTGGACATGGGATGCATTCCAGGGCATGCAACATTGTCATGGACATGGGATGCATTCCAGGGAATGGAACATTGTCATGGACGTGGGATCCATGCCAGGGCATGGATCATTGTCTTGGATTATTTTCATGGACATGGGATGTATCACATGTCATAGAACATTGTCATGGACATAGGATACATCCCATGGCATGGAACATTGTCTTGGATCATTTTCATGGACATGGGATGCATCCCATGGTATGGAACATTGTCCTGGACATGGGATGCATCCTATGACATGGAAAATTGTCTTGGATGTGGGATGTATTCCAGGGAGAGGAACATTGTCTTGGACATGGTATGCATCTCAGGGCATGGAACATTGTCCTGGATATGGGTGCATCCCAGGGCATAGAACATTGTCATGAATGTGGGATGCATCCCATGGCATAGAACATTGTCATGGACATGGGATTCATCTCAGGGCATATGACATTGTCATGGACATGGGATCCAATGCAGGGCATGGAACATTGTCATGGACATGGAATGCATCCCAGAGCATGAAACATTTTCATGGACATGGGATGCACCCCAGGGCTAACATAGACTGCCTCAATTAGTCGCATCTTTCTACATGCAGGAGGGTGCATCAAACCAATTCTACATACCTCTTGAGGAGGGGGATGCACTCCACTTATTGATTTATGAAGCATAAATTACTATAATAATCATGTCCACCACTTTTCTTATTTCTAGTCACATTCATTAGTGTTGAGTGTTTTCACTTATTAAAAGATGTTAGCATTATTTTGCAGTGTGTCTATTAAAGCAATTTAGTTTGATGTATTTTTCTGAAATCTGTTTACAGCAAAGTTATTATTACTGTCTCTTGATGTATCCAGCTGTATAAATGCCATGAATAACAAACTTCAAAAGTTATGCATTTTTTATTCCTTATATTTCAGAAACAAGGACGTAAAGTTATAACTTTTATAGGAATGCCGACATAAGTTATGTCTTTTTTATTCCTTCTATTTCAGGAACACAGACATAATCTCAGAGCTATTCATGACATAAAGTGTAGGAGGGATATCATATTTTCTCATGCAGTAAGTATATACTACACCTGTAAATGATTCATCCCATGCAGTAGGTATATCCTACGCCTGTAAATGGTTGATCCCATGCAATAAGTATATCCTGTATATGCAAATGCTTGATTCCATGCAATAAGTATATCCTACACCTGTAAATGGTTGATCCCATGCAATAAGTATATCCTATACCTGTAAATGGTCAATCCCATGCAGTAAGTATATCCTACACCTGTAAATGGTTGATCCCATGTAATAAGGATATCCTACACCTGTAAATGATTGATCCCATGCAGTAAGTATATCCTACACCTGTAAATGGTTGATCCCATGCAATACGTATATCCTTCACCTGTAAATGGTTGTTCCCATGCAATAAGTATATCATACACCTGTAAATGGTTGATCCCATGCTGTAAGTATATCCTACACCTGTAAATGGTTGATCTCATGCAATAAATATATCCTACACCTGTAAATGGTTGATCCCATGCAATAAGTATATCCTGTATATGCAAATGGTTGATTCCATGGAATAAGTATATCCTACACCTGTAAATGGTTAATCCCATGCAATAAGTATATCCTACAACTGTAAATGGTTGATCCCATGCAGAAAGTATATCCTACACCTGTAAATGGTTGATCCCATGCAATTAGCATATCCTACACCTGTAAATGGTTCTTCCTTTGTAATAAGTATATCATACACCTGTAAATGGTTCTTCCCATGTAATAAGTATATCCTACACCTGTAAATGGTTGATCCCATGCAATAAGTATATTCTACACCTGTAAATAGTTGATCACATGCAATAAGTATATCTTGTATATGCAAATAGTTGATCCCATGCAGTAAATATATCCTACACCTGTAAATGGTTGATCCAATGCAGTAATTATATCCTACATCTGTAAACGGTTGATCCCATGCAATAAATATATCCTGTATATGCAAATGGTTGATCCCATGCAGTAAGTGTATCCTGTATATGCAAATGGTTGATCCCTTGCAATAAGTATGTCCTACACCTGTAAATGGCTGATCCCATGCAATAAGTATATTCTGTATATGCAAATGGTTGATCCCATGCAATAAATATATCCCACACCTGTAAACGGCTGATCCCATGTAATAAGTATATCCTACACCTGTAAATGGTTGATCCCATGCAGTAAGTATATCCTAAACCTGTAAATGGTTGATCCCATGCAATAAGTATATCCAGTATATGCTCATGGTTGATCCCATGCAGTAAGTATATCCTAAACCTGTAAATGATTGATCCCATGCAATAAGTATATTCTGTATATGGAAATGGTTGATCCCATGTAATAAGTATATCATACACCTGTAAATGGTTGATCTCATGCAATAAGTATATCCTACACCTGTAAATAGTTGATCACATGCAATAAGTATATCCTGTATATGCAAATGGTTGATCCCTTGCAATAAGTATGTCCTACACCTGTAAATGGCTGATCCCATGCAATAAGTATATTCTGTATATGCAAATGGTTGATCCCATGCAATAAATATATCCCACACCTGTAAACGGCTGATCCCATGTAATAAATATATCCCACACCTGTAAACGGCTGACCCCATGTAATAAGTACATCCTACACCTGTAAATGGTTGATCCCATGCAGTAAGTATATCCTACACCTGTAAATGGTTGGTCCCATGCAGTAAGTATATCCTACACCTGTAAATGGTTGATCCCATGCAATAAGTATATCATACACCTGTAGATGGTTTATCTTATGCAGTAAGTATATCCTACACCTGTAAATGGTTGATCCCATGCAATACGTATATCCAGTATATGCAAATGGTTGATCCCATGCAATAAGTATATCCTACACCTGTAAATGGTTGATCCCATGCAATAAGTATATTCTGTATATGCAAATGGTTGATCCCATGCAATAAGTATATCCTACACCTGTTAATGGTTGATCCCATGCAGTAGGTATATCCTACGCCTGTAAATGGTTGATTCCATGCAATAAGTATGTCCTACACATGTAAATGGTTGATTCCATACAATAATTATATCCTACACCTGTAAATGGTTGATCCCATGCAGTAAGTATATCATACACCTGTAAATGGTTTATCCCATGCAGTAAGTATCTCCTACACCTGTAAATGGTTGATCCCATGCAATAAGTATATCCAGTATATGCAAATGGTTGATTCCATGCAATAAGTATATCCTACACCTGTGAATGGTTGATCCCATGCAATAAGTATATCCTACACCTGTGAATGGTTGATCCCATGCAATAAGTATATCCTACACCTGTAAATGGTTGATCCCATGCAGTACGTATATCCTACTCTTGTAAATGGTTGATCCCATGCAATTAGTTTATCCTACACCTGTAAATGGTTGATCACATGCAATAAGTATGTCCTGTGTATGTAAATGGTTGATCCCATGCAATAAATATATCCTACACCTGTAAATGTTTGTTCCAATGCAGTAAGTATGTCTTTATATGCAAATGGTTCATCCTTTGCAATAAGTATATCCTACACCAATCCTGTACATGGTTGATCTCATGCAGTAGGTATATCTAACACCTGTAAATGGTTAATCCCTTGCAATAAGTATATCCTACACCAGTCCTGTAAATCCTTGCTCCCATGCAATAAGTATATCCTACACCTGTAAATGGTTGATCCCATGCAAGAAGTATATCCTGTATATGCAAGTGGTTGATCCCATGCAGTAAGTGTGTCCTACACCTGTAAATGGTTGATTCCATGCAATAAGTATAACCTGTATATGCAAATGGTTGATCCCATGCAGTTAGTATATCCTACACCTGTAAATGGTTGTTCCCATGCAGTAAGTATATCTAGTATATGCAAATGATTGATCCCATGCAGTATGTATATCCTACACCTGTAAATGGTTGATCCCATGCAATATGTATATCCAGAATATGCAAATGGTTGATCCCATGCAGTAAGTATATCCTACACCTGTAAATGGTTGATCCCATGCAGTAAGTATATCCTACACCTGTAAATGGTTGATCCCATGGAATAAGTATATCCTACACCTGTAAATGGTTGATCCCATAGAATAAGTATATCCTGTATATGCAAATGGTTGATCCCATGCAATAAGTATATCCTACACCTGTAAATGGTTGATTCCATAGAATAAGTATATCCTGTATATGCAAATGGTTGATCCCGTGCATTAAATATATCGTACACCTGTAAATGGTTGATCCCATGCAGTAAGTGTATCCTACACCTGTAAATGGTTGATCCCATGCAGTAAGTATATCCTACACCTGTAAGTGGTTGTTCCAGTGCAGTAAGTATGTCCTGTATATGTAAATGGTTTATCCCATGCAGTAAGTATATCCTCCACCTGTAAATGGTTGATCCCATGCGGTAAGTATATCCTACACTTGCGAATGATTAATCCAGTGTAGTAAGTATTTCCTACACCTGTAAATGGTTGATCCCATGCAATAAGTATATCATACACCTGTAAATGGTTGATCACATGCAATAAGTATATCCTGCACCTGTAAATGGTTGATCTCATGCAATAAGTATATCCTACACCTGTAAATGGTTGATCCCATGCAATAAGTATATCCTACACCTGTAAATGGTTGATCCCATGCAGTAAGTATATTCTACACCTGTAAATGGTTGATCCCATGTAGTAAGTATATTCTACACCTGTAAATGGTTGATTCGATGCAATAAGTATATCATACACCTGTAAATGGTTGATCCCATGCAGTAAGTATATCCTACACCTGTAAATGGTTGTTCCCATGCAGTAAGTATATCCTACACTTGTGAATGATTAATCCAATGTAGTAAGTATTTCCTACACCTGTGAATGGTTGATCCCATGCAATAAGTATATCATACACCTGTAAATGGTTGATCACAAGCAATAAGTATATCCTACACCTGTAAATGGTTGATTCCATGCAGTAAGTATATCCTACACCTATAAATGGTTGATCCCATGCAGTAAGTATATCCTACACCTGTAAATGTTGATCCCATGTAATTAGTATAGCCTACACCTGTAAATGATTGATCCCATGCAATAAGTATAGCCTACACTTGTAAATGGTTGATCCCATGCAGTAAGTATATCCTACACCTGTAAATGGTTGTTCCCATTCAATAAGAGTATCATACACCTGTATATGGTTGATCCGATGCAATAATTATATCCTACACCTGTAAATGGTTGATCACATGCAATAAGTATATCCTACACCTGTAAATGGTTGATCTCATGCCAAAAGTATATCATACACCTGTAAATGGTTGATCTCATGCAATAAGTATATCATACACCTGTAAATGGTTGATCCCATACAATAAGTATATCCTAGACCTGTAAATGGTTGATCCCATGCAATAAGTATATCCTACACCTGTGAATGGTTGATCCCATGCAATAAGTATATCCTACACCTGTAAATGGTTGATCCCATTTAACATCTCTTCCTGTAGCATGACTCTACTAACTGCCATAGGAAACCCTAAAACTTATACCAGTTGTTTATTGGGGAGATTTTTCTCTAAGTTAGTTCTTTTTTCCACACACGTATTTATAGTGATGTTTGAGTCACAGTACAATATAAGTTTATAACTTACCTGGCTGTGAGCTTATGGTATGGTCTTTAATCCCTTTTGTATCATCTGTCATCCATTTTGTATCATCTGTCATCCATTTTGTATCATCTGTCATATATTGTCTGTCATTTGACAATTGTCCTCCATTCACAGTTTCTGTATTCAACCTCTCTTAAAAAAGTGCTTGATCAGTTTGCAGACATTTTGCAGTTAGCATTCTGGTATCATGGCCTTTCAGATTGCTTAATAGATGCCATTCTGTCATTGTAGATGGAGACATTTGCTAAAAAATAGCAAAACCTTTAAATAAATTCTTCTTAAAAATCCCTCAACAGAATTTGATCAAATTTGACAGAAAGCATCCTCACATAGATGACGTTCTGCTAATCAGATATGGCCACATTTTACTAAAAATAGAAAACATTTAAATGAATTTTTCTAAAACAAAAACTGTTTGAAAGAATTTGACCAAATATAGCTGTAAGCAACCTGTTACAGAAGTTTGTACAAATTATGCTAATCTATCATCAGATATGGTTCTGTTACTAACACTGACAAAACCTTTGAATGACCTCTTCTCAAAAGCTACTAAAAATGAAAAAACTTAAAAACTTATTCTTGTAAAAAGCCATTCAACACAATTTGACCAGTAAGATCATAACTTGAAGGCCTTTCACATGTACAGAAATGATCCACCATCAAATATATGTCATTGCTAAAAGCAGATAACCATTTACACAACTGTGTCTATTTAAAAAAAGAAAAAAACTGCTGAACAGAATTTGACCAACTTTGATGCAACACATCCTGGCACAGAAGCTGCTTGTTTTGGATGAAAGATGTTAATGTGCTGTCAAAGATGGATAAAGATGTAAAATCCAGAGAAACCTTAAAACATTTGTTTCATAAAAGGTAATCATAAGCAGTGGCAGAAATTTCAACAAAAAGTGTCCTACTGACCCAGATGGTTCGGTCAACTGCTCTTGCATTTGGCTTTATGGGAGACTCCAGGTACATGAGCAATCTCAAGCCCACTTGGGCCTCTTGTTTTTGTGTAAATTTGTGTATTGCAAGCAATAACAGCAAGATGTAGGTATCAGGTATGGATTTGGATTTTTTTAACATAGCTTTAACAATTTTTCAGTCATATCGCTACGACATCTGCAGTGTGGCAGTTTATAGTGATGTCTAGCACTGGGGCATCATGCCGCAGACATGTAGCATGATGTCCCACCCAGTCACGTTATCCTGACACCAGGCTGACCATTCCTAACACTAACCTCTAGATAATGATTGCCAAGTGAGGCAGCTGTTAATACCATTTTTATAAGTCTTTGGTATGACTCGGCCGGGAATTGAACCTCCCACATCCGAGGCTGATGCTCTAACCACTAGGCCACCGGAGCAGTCGGTATCAGGTATATCTTTTCTAAATGGGCCAGCCTTCTGTGGTCTGTAAGAAACTATTGAATATTTTCTCTGAGTTTTCCTGAATACCTGCTGTCCAATGAAGAATGTTACTTGTAGTCAGTAAAAGCCGTGATGAAAATCCAAATCACACACACACACTTGTAGTCAGTAGAAAGCAGCATTAAAACCTCAACAGAATTTTTTTTTTATTGAATTCAACCTCTTGTTTAGTTTATAGGAAGGCAAAGCTAACAGGTGTGATTTGGAAGGTTTTGGAAAGGTTACATGCACTAAAAATTCCACTCATTTTTGTTCAAGAGCAGCTACTTCCAAATATACAACAACCGATGTTTAGGTTTTAATATATTGTGTCCGAGCTATTGATTAACATAAGTGAGGTAGTCTCACTGTATCTATACTTATAACTAATACACCAAATTTTTATTAACATTATCCCCTAAAAAAGAAGGAAATAAATGGGCCAGTCCATGAGAAAACCATTAGTGTGACATAAAATAATAGAATTTTATATAGTGAATTAGTTGAAATTTTATTCTTTCAAGGAGTGCATGTTATTGCAGTTTTCAGTTTGAACAGTAACAGCGGGTGAACTAAATCATAATAGTAAAATAGAATGAATGCCTGATTGAACTTATTCATGTCACATGAAAATTTAATGTGGACCATGTGGAAGTATTATTTATGCATATTGTCAGTTTCAATTATGAAATGCTTCAATCACCAAAGTAAACTTCCTACATTGGACTCGATAAAGTTTAGTTTGTACAATAATGTGGAATCAAATTCCATGGAAAATATTGGAAAGAACACTAAGTTGTCCTCCATTTTATGACAGTGCTTGAACAGTATCAGCCATCTTTTGTATTACTTTCTATTGATAAAATGTGGGTTTTTTTAAATTTGCATCCCAGTCGTAATGAATCTGTAGAATTTCATGTATCAACATCAATTCTTTTCTCTCTTTGTGGACTGTTTTCTGCTTCTAAAGTAATGGTCATCACATTAGCCAATAACCTAAAATACAAAAGAGCCAAGAAGACCTGATAGTGCTCACCTAGTTTACATAAATTACTAGTTAACCATTTTTTGTGTAGTATTGTAAGAATACAACACTATATGAAAAATTTCAAAAATGTTATGACTTTTTGATATTACCAGTTTTACTATAATCTGAAAAAAAATTTCAAACATAAAGACATAATTTTTATTTTCTTGCTCATAATCAAGCTGTTGGTATTGATAATATAATCTGTTTGATTGAAATTGAATGAGACATATAGTCTTCAGCTCTGGAGAGGAAACAAACTCATTCAATCCAGTGCAAGATCATCTCATTCATATCCGCATCTCACTTATAATAGAACCTGTCTAATATAGGCTTATTTACCAAGTTATAACAAAATTGAATTGAAATTCAGTCTCAGGAGTGTTAACAGGCTCAATCATTCAAACTTGCTTCATAAATGTTTAGATGTTGCTCATAATCAAACTTTTCAACATCTTGATGTTATTCGACTATTTAACAAGTTTGATCTAAATTTTATCCAGTTTATAATTGCTCAAGTGATGATAATTTCCAACAATCAGATGCATGATCACCTCATTAATAGTCATATATCCTGATTACAATTGTACTCAGCTGAGATCGTGATGATACAAGCCTGTTTACCAAGTTTTATCAAAATCCTCTCAGTGTACAGTGTCTGGTGTGGTAACAAAGTCAGGAAGTCATAATGGAAGATCTCTTCATAAATAATAATAATACCAATGTGGACAGTATAGCACCTAATCTTCAGAAGCTGTAAGTGCTTTACAATATTAGATAACACATAAAAAGATATACAATCACAAGATTACAAACAAAACACCATGAAATTACCAAAACAAAAACATGCTGACAATAATTAAGTAAACATTAATAAGTCTTTATGTCTGTTCTTGTAGTCGAAATGTGTGAGTTTTAAGAGCACTTTTGAATGAGATCATAGTGTCCTTGTGTCTAAGATCATTGGGCAATTCATTCCACCTAGCTGGGCCCTGGTACACAAAAGAACATTGTCCATATGACTTTGTTTTAAAAGTGGGAACAATGAGAATATAAGTGTCAGAAGAGGAGCATTAGTATCTAGATCGGGTGTACACATGGGTGAGGCCAGATAGGTATATTGGACTGGAGCCAACCAATGAAACTTAGCATAGTGAACAGATTTTGTGTTTGATTCTGGATTGAATGGGTAGCCAGTAAAGGTTACAGAGCAGGGGGAGAAGTGCTAATTTCTCAATACACTTAGGATGATTGCAGCAGCCATGTTTTAAACTTTTTGAAGTTTCTGTTGATACAGAGACAAACCAGGTAGAAGTGAATTACGGTAGCCCAGTCTTGAAAGTACTAAGAACAAACAAGTGTTTTAGTGGCATAAACAAAAAAAAACTTGCAAATGGAGCTGATGCATCTCCACTCCAGATTTGCAGCCTTGCATATGTTCATTACATGTTGGTGTAATAAGAGAGTACTATCAAGAGTGACATCTAGATTTCATAAGGATTGTGTGAATTTAACGTTGTTATTTCTGTTACTTATTGTTTGAGGTAAAGGATGTGAATGAGAGTCTTTGTGTGGTGATCAGGATAGTTTCAGTTTTATCATCATTCATCTGCATCTTGTTACATGTCATCCATAACTTCATATCATAAACGCACCTCTATATGCCATGGTTGGTAGCCTTGACTTCAGTTGGGCAGCTTAATTTGTATATTTGAGTGGCATCAGTGTAGAACTGGTGAGACACCAGATGTCAGTCTATGATATGAGAGATCGGCTGAGTGTATAGAATGAAGAGAATGGGGCTGAGAACAGAGCCTAGTAGAACACCAAAACATAGATCAACGGGGCCGGAATGTTTTCCACTGATGGACACAATTTGTGTCCTGTTGGCTAAGTACGACCTGAGCCATTGTGAGGCTGTATTGTAAACACCAAATACATGCTGGAGATAGTAAACTAATATCTCATGGTCTGTTGTGTTAAATGCCGCAGACAAGTCAAGGAGGTTGAGGACTGTAATCTTTCCACTGTCCAAAGAGAGAAGGTCATTAACTACTCTAAGAAGGGCAGTTTCAGTACTATGGCGAGGGGATATGCAGACTGTGCATTGCTAAAAAGACTTTGAATTCAGATGAGATACAAGTTGGGATAGAGCTACTTTTTGTAAGATTTTGGACATGAATGAGAGGTTAAAAACAGGCCAGTAGTTTGTTAAAACATTATGGTCGAGTGTCGGTTATGTCAAAAGAAGATTTACATTTGCAGTTTTAACAAATCATGGGAATTCCCTGGATGAAAGAGAACAACTGATTATTTCAGTTAGTGAAGGCAGTATTGAATCTAAGCAGCCAAACAGCAGTAATGTCAGAATTGGATCAAGTTCACATGACTTTGGGGCACTCTTCATC
Organism: Megalonaias nervosa; assembly: GCA_016617855.1. Taxonomy (NCBI): domain Eukaryota; kingdom Metazoa; phylum Mollusca; class Bivalvia; order Unionida; family Unionidae; genus Megalonaias; species Megalonaias nervosa. The sequence goes on from JAECUM010096255.1 coordinate 25,772, forward strand.
ACAACTGTATGTACCATATTCATAGAGACAGGTTCAAATGCTGTTAAATGTTGCCATGTATATTCTGTATCACAAATGTATGGTGATGATGAGTCATTTGAAATTGTGTAGCTAGCCATGTTTATCTCTAATGAATTGAACTTTGTCCCAGAAGAAATTTGCAAACAGGTCCAGAAGGTCAACTGGAGAGAAGGTCCTTGGAAGTGTACATTTATTCCTTGACATTAACTTGTTCATAATCTTGAATAGCTCTTTGCAGCTGGAACTTTCAGTGATCTTAGTGCTACAGTAGGTTGATTTTCCTGCATGAACTTTGTGATATTCTTCTTAGCAGCTTCATAGATCTGTTTATGAATAGTGAGGCTGGTGGAAAACCAAATCCTCTCAGCCTTACAGCATTCGCTTTTAGCAGTGTGAATCTGGTCCCTGACACTACTATACCACAAAGAATAATTTGGAATTGATTCTTAGCACTTAGTTACTGGGGCATCTTTGCCAAGCAATGAACACAAGTATTTGTCAAGTTGTACTGCTGTAGGAGGTAATGTAGTTGTTTGGTTTGCTTGGATGTCATGAATTAGTTGGGTTCCATTTATCATACAGAGGTTTCTTGTTGTAGCAAATAGAGACAGAGGGTTAGGGACTGATATGATGAGGTGGCATTTGATGCAGAGGTGATCTGATGCAACTTTGTGGGACACTATTGAAGACTGTGGAATATTATCATGAGGTCTATGATGAATCCAGTCAGATTGTGACATTGTGTATGGGTATTTGGCTAACTGACTGTTTTAGGTTGAAAATATGAATAGGACCTAACAGATTTTAAGTGTATGGTTTCCAGGACAAAGTGAAAGTTGATATCTCAGTGAACAATTAGGATGCCGCCTATCAAATTTCCATACTCCAGGAGGTTATGAATCTGCTCAGAAAAGAGAAATTCAGTCATCTTGTGGGTTTTTTCATGAGGAGGAGGGCGGTTGAGGCAGAAAAAAGGTACTAACCTTTGTTCCATTGTGAGTGAGGTTTGGACCAGTTCAAATAATGTTTGTTCAGAATTGAAAGTTGTACTGTAGTTAAGATTGGGAATTATGGAGTTCTTTGAAACAGCAACAATTCCACCTCTGCAGGAGTGACATGGGAACAACCTGATGGAGAACCAGAGGGTATTAGATCAATACAATTTGGCTTGTCAGTTCTTTTAGCAACATTTCTGTTAGGAAAAAGATATTGATATCCTGACCATTGATTAAATTAATTATTTCTGTGTGCCTTTCCAATGGTCCCTCTGATTTTGGCATTGAATAAAGAAATGCACGATGGTTGATCAGACTTTAGGGTTGATGATTTGAAGGAAATTTGAATTAAGTTCTTTGAATTAATGGTCGAGTTTTCAAATTGCTGTGAAGGGAAGGGTGAAAGGGAGATGACAGGAACAGTAATTTTTCCTGTTTTATGCCAGCCAGCTTTGAAATAATTATGTACCATGCTTCATTGCACAGTATAGTACCATGCTTCATAAGTTATGTGCCATGCTTCATAGCATAGTTTTGTACCATGCATCATAGCATAATTTTGTACCATGCTTCATAACACAGTTGTGTACCATGCTTCATAGCATAGTTTTGTAACATGCCTCATAACACAGTTTTGTGCCATGCTTCATAGCATAGTTACGTACCATGCTTCACATCAAAATTATGTTCCATGTTTCATAGCAAAGTTAAGTACCATGCATCAAAACAAAGTTATGTACCATGCTTCATAGCCTAGATTATAGGTGAGTTATAGTATTCTCCCTTACTTCATTTAATTTCTTTATTATCTCTTATGATATATGTTAAATCATATTGTTTGTAATACCACCTGCCCACCCCTTTATTTTTGATAGTGATTTTTGGGGTCAAAACAATTAATTTAATGCATGTAGTGAAGGTTAATTTTGCAAATTGTTGGATCTAAGGTTTGACTAGTGCTTGATCATGATTTCTGCTTTCAGATTACATCGCTTATATCAGGTTTTGTCTCCAACATTACAACTATAGCCAGTTCTGAAAATGCTTTGAACCAGATAGCCAAGCTGGGTATTCTTGTCCAATTTGAAGGGCTTCTTAGTTGCCATGGTGAAGAGATAGCCATGTTGGAAGATATGGTGGTGGGAGTGGATGATCTTCAGTCGGTGACCTTCAGATTAGTGCAAGAGACAGCCACTAAAAAGCATGTTTCATTATCAACAACAAGGTAAAGTTATATGTACTACATCTGTCTACAGATTTTCTGTTCATCAGGGCAAGAACACTCCTTAGAGCTGAAGCCCTGTCTCCTGTTTTATGACTGATTTAATTTGCACTTGTCTGGGTTTAACTTATATACATTGTATCATTGATTAAAGCCCCACTGCTTCCATTTATCATAAATTTCACCATTCTTCCAATCTAACAGAAGTATGGAGGGATGGAAATGATTTGTTAAAAGCCTATATGACATAAACCATTCTTTGAAATAATCAAGATGTTAGGTTTAAATGATGTTCAGATATTCAATATTGAATTAACAGGTGCCACCCCTTAATTCTGCCTGCAAATTCGCTCATAATTCTGTTGTTTCTGGAATGTTCCAGAAGTAGTCATATGATAAATTTGACAAGTTCTGTTAGTGACTAATCTAATACAGTAGAACCTGTCTTGACAGACCATCCCCTGTGCCAAAAAACTATGGTCTCCTAAGACAGGTGGTCTCTCATAACAGGTCATAATACTATTTATCACATAGTCGGTACACTTTGCCTACAGTGTGTGCAGTTTCATATTTTTGATATTATACATGTGAACATATCACTTTATGTGATTCTGATTGGTCCAAATAAGCCCATGAAATTATTGTGCATTATTCTCTTTACTGACTGGCTGCGATCGTGGAAAAACATTTTTAACCCCGCCTTCAGGAATTGTTTGTTTTCATTGAACATTTTTGGCCTACATTTTTTTATTTGACTCGCGAAAGGGAATTTGGAAGAAATGGTCTCATCTGCTTCAATATTGCCAATTTACCCGCACAGGGGTTTGTTATGTCATGTATAATTTATCAGAGCATGAAAAATGGCAAAACCCGCAAGACACGAACAATAACAAGTAAAACCACCAGTATTGCTTAGATGATAATGAGGGTGGGGGGTGGGGATGGATGGGTGGTATCTCTGTAACATGAAATCCACCCTATATACAAGCTTGGTTTAAATGTGAACTTACTGAAGTAAATAAACTCACCTTTGTTCACAGAAGAATGTAGACATAAACCGGGCTTCCCAACTTACAGAACTTTATCCAACCTCAGCATATTTACGCGGTAAATATGTAATGCAAATCTGACTCAAAAAGAGATTTGTTTTCGTCTTCTGTACAATATAATGTTCCAAATCAAATACTGCAAATATCAGGTCACAAATACATTACAGTAAATATGTGTATTTCTGCATCCAGTAATCTTCTTTTCACAAAAATATCGCAATAATGTAATGTTTAGTCGTGATTGGAATCTCAATGTAAACACTGTCACTGTGTTGTGTAGGCCAGCTCAAACTGGCACCATATCAAACAATGTGACATCATACACATTGGACAATTTGTGTTGACAAATATATTTTGTCTTTTGTAAAATGTTCTGTTTATTTGGATGGACAATTATTCTTTGATTGATAGTTATCAAAAATGTATGATGTACTTTTACTATTTCAACTTTGCTTGGGACTATTTTTTACGCACAACAAATGAAAGGTACAGCATCTGTCAGAATGAACGAAATTATTCGTTATTCTTTCTGTCTAAACAATTTGTACTGAAATAAAACTGATAAAAAGAATCTCAAATGGGTAATGATTTAATATTAAATTTATGAAATTCGTTAAATAATGTCCAGCTTTTGCGAGCCTTAACTCGTTTCATACATTCAGTGTTAAATCATTACCCATTTGAGATCCTCTGTATAATCAATAAATCTATGCATTGAGAATAAGGTCCCTCAAGACAGGTGGTCTCACATAATGGTGGTCTTTCAAGACAGGTTTTACTGTAACATCATTTTGCACATGGTGCACAAGCTGATTCAAGAGGGAATGAAGAGAAGCAGGCCTGCATTTTTAAGAAGATCTGAGAAGAAAACCATGCATTAGATAAAAATAAGACTTGTGTGAATATTGGTGTTCAGCTGGGGTGCTGGGATACTTTGTAGCATGAACTTGGGCTGCAGACAATCCAGCATAGTGTGGTGTTGACTTCTTATGTTTACCCACAGCTCAGATAGTTTGTAGACATGTGAAAAATGGCAGGTGTTTCAGTTCGAGGGAGAAATTACATGACTCATAATGTGATGAAATAGGAATGTTATCTAGTTTCAATGACACCCAACAATATTTAGGACCAATATCTTTGAATATTCAGTATTATTCAGATGATTTGGCGTATACAACTTTTTGCACTTAACTGTGTTATTGGGGATTTAATGTTACAGCCAATCAGCAAAATATTTTTCAAATTTGATTTAAACCAATGTACTTTCCCTTTTGGAATTTGTAAAAATTTAAACAAAACCTAAACTCCCACACATAACTTTAAAAAATGTTTTTCATCCCCTGGCTTATTTATCTTTTAATATCCTGGACCTCTCAGTCTTGACACACTTAAGCATTTACTTTCACTTTTCAGAAATATGCTTGTATTATAGTGATGCCTCTTATTAGTTTAAAATCATTAGTTATTTTAGCAAAGTGTGCATAATAAATGACAATGATATATTCCCTCATACTCTTATTGACAAGCTTTCAACTATAGTCTGTATATGCCTCCCTGTTTGTTTGTACCCCACTACCAATTTTAATAACAGTAATCTCTAATGTGATAAAAAGTGCACAGAACTTAGTCAGTTCATTCATTGATTTATAATTTCTAACCTGAATGTTACCAGAGTGGCCCTAACACTGGCATTCTCTGCACTTTCATGCTTAGCGGACTTTCCATACTAGCACGGTGCCATGTTGCATACGTTATGGGCAAGTTGATTTCCTCAGACAACATTGTGATGTAGTTCATCCTATTTGGTTACTGCTGGATAATTCAATAAATTGCCATAATGTTGAGAGTTTAGAGTTGTATCCTATGCACACATATATATATAGCAATTCCACTGCTTGTTAAATCCACATGAAAAGCAAATTTGTAATTGTCATTCTCTTCCTTTGCTTGATTCAACAATGTAAATATCGGAAGCAGACAACATAGTATTTTCCTTCTATGTACATACATGCGTAGTTGTGCATACACCCCTTTGCTGAAAATGGACTTGTCCAGGAACTGGAAATGACTGGCGAACAGGTAATCATTTAAACTGAAAACTTCCATTTGAACTGAAACATGCAGATGATAATGGTGTTAGGGTCCCACCTGGGCATAGTCACGTTTGAAATTATAAATCAATAAATGAACTAAGTTCTGTACATCTTTTATCTCATTTGTGCTTTTCATCTTTTAAATCGGTAGGGGGTACAAACAAACGGGGAGGTATATTAAGACTATAGACAACCCCTTGTCAGAAAATTCATATATGATGTCATTTGTTTTGATGCATTTTGCAAAAGTCTGCATCTGCCCATGACAGCTTTGTACATATGCTTCCATAAAGGATATATTGCAGAGCAACATCAGCAGCAAATAGAAACAACAAGCTTATAGGAAAATGACACAAAGATATTTAATTTGGCATTCCTAAATCCTTTCTTATGTTTATCATAATTTTGGTTTTGTCTCCAAAGCTAAAAGAATCAGTTTGGAAAAATCATGATGGGATTATAATAAATATGTTTAATTATAAGTAAAATATTTTATTTAACTTATGTCCTGTTTTTTTGTTAAAAAAGTAATTTGTAATGTGAATATGCAGAAGATTAATCCTTGACTGTATTGTTTTGGTTACTCAGAACTGTCTTGCAGCCTTCATAACTAATTTCTCTAGAAGTGCAAATAATCAGGAAGAAAAAGATTTACAGAAGAAGATTTTAATTTTAGTTTATTATCATTATTTACATTAACTACAATGTAACAAGATAACATAGCTCAAGAAAATTTATTGGTCAAGATTCTCTTAAAGGATGATTGAAAATATTTACTGTTAAAGTAAAATTGTTTTTTATGAGATAGAAAATCATTATACTTTGATATAAATAAGAAAAAGGTAGAGGATGATAATTTAATTATGAAATGTATCTTAAAAACATGTTTCTTGTAAATGTGCACAAATTATAATAAGAAAGAACCACCTCAGAAACTTTATAATGCAGTACAGTTTTCTAAACAGTGCTAGTGATGCAGTTATCCATTGTGAGTCTCATTGCCATCACATGTTCAGTACCTGACTGGCTCTCTGTTATGGTGAGAAGTTGATTTGCCCCATCAGAATAGTTAGCAAGAATTTTATGAGGATTTTCTGCTTTAAAAAAAAAGACAACTTTGAAATTTAGCTTTTTTTTATGGTCTGTATCTTTGTTTCAATTCACATCTAATAATGAGAGGATTTTCCATAAGTTTTTCTGTCTGTATGACTCTGTGTTGATCAGTGTAATCAGATGTACTAATTACATAATTGAGAGATGAATTTTCACGAGAACTGGTCATTTATAACATTGTGTCAAAATAGAATAGCATCAAAATGGACAATATCTCAGGTGCTGAACCATTATTTTGACACTTAATGTAATATTTGGTATTATTGTTTGCATCAGTGATGAATAAACTTTATTGTGCCATTTTTGTACTATGATGCAGAAAGCATATTATTATTCCAAATTTGTATTTTAGCTTTTCTCTGTTATGTAGAAAATGCAACAGACTTTGTACTAAATTTTAGATTTAAATATCACTGTTTGGTGCATCTGTAATAAACAGTTGAATCTCACATTTTTATCTTGAAAGGACTTTTGTCATACTAAAAAAAGAATGGAAATATAAAGAAATTTGTGTTTGATGAAAAGGTTTGATAAATGCTTTAAATTATAGACTTTACTTGAAAATAATTATTGATTACAATCTTTGTTGCAGTTTGGTAAGATGTGGACTGTTTCCTGATATGAGTCGGTAAGCTTAATTATTTAGGGGGTGGGTGGGCTTGTGATAATAGCATAATTTATGCATGATTTTCTTTTTATTTAGATATTTTGAAATTAAATAAGATTGATTAAATTGAACACTACATTCTTCCAAAGTTTAATCAATTTTTAAATTTTCAGACTGTTCTTTATCTGTCTCCACATCAGTATGTTTTCTTCTCAAAACAACAAAAAAGCATTTAATTTCTATTGCAATATCATCATTATCAACCCAGGCCATGCATTGTCATCATTATTATCAACCCAGGCCATTCATTGTCATCATTATTATTAACCCAAGCCATGTATTATTATTATTAACCCAGACATGTATTCTCATCATTATTATCACACAGGCCATATATTGTCATCCTTTTTACCATTCCAAGCCATGTATTATGATCATTATCATCATCCCATTCCATGTATTATCATTATCAATCCAGGCCATACATCATCATCATTATTATCATCCCAGGCCATGTATTATCATTATTAACTCAGGCAACGTATTATCATCATCATCATGAACCCAAGGCCATGTATTATCATCATCATTATCAACTCAGGTCATGTATTGTCATCATCAACCCAGACCATGTATTATCATCATTATTATCAACACATGCCATATATTATCATCACTGTCATCATCAATCCAGGCCTTGTATTATCATCATTATTATCATTCCAAGCCTTGTATTATGATCATTATTATCATCCCAGGCCATGTATTCACAAAACATTCAAGCAGAAAAATAGCATACTCTGGCTCAGAATCCCCAAAATCTGATATGATATCTAGCATACAACTACATATGGAAATATGGCAATCAAGTTGAGGGATTCCACAATCTGATATAATAGGAATAAGGCTGCACCTGTGTCATTTAAATTTGGCAGTCTACTGGGTCAGATTCAAGTTTAGCAAACAACCAAAATGTCTGCAATTATGGATTCATTCTAATTAAGGTACAGAATGTGAAGGTTCTTTGATTCAAGATTCACTCTTATTAAGGTAGAGAATGTAAAGCTGTGATTATAACTTCATTCTAATTAAGGTAGAGTATCTCAAGGTGTCAGTCTGGCTTCATTCTGATTAAGGTAGAGAATGTCAAGGTGTGAGTCTAGCTTCATTCTGAGTAAGGTAGAGAATATCTAGGTGTGATTCTAGCTTCATTCTAATTAAGGTAGAAAATGTCAAGGTGTGAATCTCACTTCATTTTAATTAAGGTAGAGAATGTCAAGGTGTGATTCTAGCTTCATTCTAAATAAGGTAGAGAATGTCAAGGTTTGAGTCTAGCTTCATTCTAATTAAGGTAGAGAATGTCAAGGTGTGATTCTGGCTTCATTCTGATTAAGGTAGAGAATATCTAGGTGTGATTCTAGCTTCATTCTGATTAAGGTAGAGAATGTCAAGGTGTGATTCTGGCTTCATTCTAATTAAGGTAGAGAATGTCAAAATGTGAGTCTACCTTCATTCTAATTAGGGTAGAGAATGTCAAAGTGTGAATCTAGCTTCATTCTAATTAAGGTATAGAATATCAAGGTGTGTGTCTCACTTCATTCTAATTAAGGTAGAGAATGTCAAGGTGTGATTCTAGCTTCATTCTGATTAAGGTAGAGAATATCTAGGTGTGATTCTGGCTTCATTCTAATTATGGTAGAGAATTTCTAAGTGTGATTCTAGTTTCATTCTGATTAAAGTAGAGAATGGCAAGGTGTGATTCTGGCTTCATTCTAGTTAAGGTAGAGAATGTCAAGATTTTAGTATATCTTCATTCTAATTAAGGTAGAGAATGTCAAGGTGTGAGTCTCACTTCATTCTAATTAAGGTAGAGAATGTCAAGGCGTGAGTCTAGCTTCATTCTGATTAAGGTAGAGAATGTCAAAGTGTGATTCTAGCTTCATTCTGATTAAGGTAGAGAATGTCAAGGTGCGATTCTAGCTTCATTCTAATTAAGGTAGAGAATGTCAAGGTGTGAGTCTGGCTTCATTCTAATTAAGGTATAGAATGTCATGATGTGATTCTAGCTTCATTCTGATGAAGGTAGAGAATGTCAAGGTGTGAGTCTCACTTCATTCTAATTAAGGTAGAGAATGTCAAGGTGTGAGTCTAGCTTCATTCTGATTAAAGTAGAGAATGGCAAGGTGCGATTCTGGCTTCATTCTAGTTAAGGTAGAGAATGTCAAGATTTTAGTATATCTTCATTCTAATTTAGGTATAGAATGTCATGATGTGATTCTAGCTTCATTTTGATGAAGGTATAGAATGTCATGATGTGATTCTAGCTTCATTCTAATTAAGGTATAGAATGTCAAAGTGTGAGTCTAGCTTCATTCTAATTAAGGTATAGAATATCAAGGTGTGATTCTGGCTTCATTCTAATTAAGGTAGAGAATGTCAAAGTGTGATTCTGGCTTCATTCTAATTAAGGTAGAGAATGTCAAGGTGTGATTCTAGCTTCATTCTAATTAAGGTAGAGAATGTCAAGGTGTGATTCTGGCTTCATTCTAATTAAGGTATAGAATATCAAGGTGTGATTCTAGCTTCATTCTGATTAAGGTAGAGAATGTCAAAGTGTGATTCTAGCTTCATTCTAATTAAGGTAGAGAATGTCAAGGTGTGATTCTAGCTTCATTCTAATTAAGGTAGAGAATGTCAAGGTGTGATTCTGGTTTCATTCTAATTAAGGTAGAGAATGTCAAGGTGTGATTCTGGCTTCATTCTAATTAAGGTATAGAATATCAAGGTGTGATTCTAGCTTCATTCTGATTAAGGTAGAGAATGTCAAAGTGTGATTCTAGCTTCATTCTAATTAAGGTAGAGAATGTCAAGGTATGATTCTACCTTCATTCTGATTACAGTAGAGAATCTTAGACTGTGATTCAAGCTTCATTCTAATTAAGGTAGAGGATGTCAATGTGTGATTCTACCTTCATTCTAATTACATTAGAGAATCTTAGGTTGTGATTCTAGCTTCATTCTAATTAAGGTAGAGGATGTCAAGGTGTGATTCTACCTTCATTCTAATTACAATAGAAAATCTTAGGTTGTGATTCTAGCTTCATTCTAATTAAGGTTGAAAATGTCAAGGTGTGATCATCTTTGTTCTAATTAAGGTATTGAATGTCAAGATGTGACTCTATCTTCATTCTAAGTAAGGTATATAATGTCAAGGTGTGACTCATCTTTATTCTGATTAAGGTAGAGAATGTCAAAGTGTGATTCTAGCTTCATTCTAATTAAGGTAGAGAATGTCAAAGTGTGATTCTGGCTTCATTCTAATTAAGGTAGAGAATGTCAAAGTGTGATTCTGGCTTCATTCTAATTAAGGTAGAGAATGTCAAGGTGTGATTCTAGCTTCATTCTAATTAAGGTAGAGAATGTCAAAGTGTGATTCTGGCTTCATTCTAATTAAGGTAGAGAATGTCAAAGTGTGATTCTGGCTTCATTCTAATTAAGGTAGAGAATGTCAAAGTGTGATTCTGGCTTCATTCTAATTAAGGTAGAGAATGTCAAAGTGTGATTCTGGCTTCATTCTAATTAAGGTAGAGAATGTCAAAGTGTGATTCTGGCTTCATTCTAATTAAGGTAGAGAATGTCAAGGTGTGATTCTGGCTTCATTCTGATTAAGGTAGAGAATGTCAAGGTGTGACTCTATCTTTGTTCTGATTTAGGTAGAGAATATCAGTGTTATGTCATTCTAGATTTATTCTAAATAAGGTAGTGACTGTTAAGCTGTGACCCCAACTTCATTCTTATTAAGCTAGAAAATATCAGGTTTTTGTGATTCTAGCTTCATTTAGTTTATAGTAGAGAACATCATGATATGATTCTAGCTTATTCTAGCTGAGGTAAAGGTAGAGATTGTCAAGATGTGATTCTTGCTTCATTCAGATTAAGGTTGAGAACATTAAGTTGTGATCCTAACTTCATTCTAATTAAGGTTGAGAACATTAAGTTGTGATCCTAACTTCATTCTAATTAAGGTTGAGAACATCAATGTGGGATCCTAACTTCATTCCAATTAAGGTTGAGAACATCAAGGTGGGATTCTGACTTCATTCTAATTAAGGTTGAGAACATTAAGTTGTGATCCTAACTTCATTCTAATTAAGGTTGAGAACATTAAGTTGTGATCCTAACTTCATTCTAATTAAGGTTGAGAACATCAATGTGGGATCCTAACTTCATTCCAATTAAGGTTGAGAACATCAAGGTGGGATTCTGACTTCATTCTAATTAAGGTTGAGAACATTAAGTTGTGATCCTAACTTCATTCTAATTAAGGTAGAGAACATTAAGTTGTGATCCTAACTTCATTCTAATTAAGGTTGAGAACATCAAGGTGGGATCCTAAATTCATTCCAATTAAGGTTGAGAACATCAAGGTGGGATTCTAACTTCATTCCAGTTAAGGTTGAGAACATTAAGTTGTGATCCTAACTTCATTCTAATTAAGGTTGAGAACATTAAGTTGTGATCCTAACTTCATTCTAATTAAGGTTGAGAACATTAAGTTGTGATCCTAACTTCATTTTAATTAAGGTTGAGAACATCAAAGTGGGATCCTAACTTCATTCCAATTAAGGTTGAGAACATCAAGGTGAGATTCTAACTTCATTCCAATTAAGGTTGAGAACATCAAGGTGGGATTCTAACTTCATTCCAATTAAGGTTGACAATCACAAATTTCTTACATTATGAGCTTGAACTTGAGTTGCTTGCCCAAAATATTTAGACAATATGAGGATGTGTTATGTCATGTATTAACCATGAGGGCATTTTATTGATTGAACACAGCACTATGTTTTATTAGAACAGTTGACATGTTTCAGTTTGTTTTAGCAGCAGAGAGGGTGAACAGGCCACTTGCTTGGATTGTTACTTATTAAAACAAAATTATGGTCTCAGTAGTCAACTACACTCTAAACATAAGCAATAGGTTACATTTTTTGGGTCGTCATTTAGAGAATGTGTTTATTTTTTAAACAAAACTACTTTTGGTCGCACCCTCTCTGCTGCTGTAGTTAAATAACTGTTATATCAATAATGATTGGTGAAGCTCACTCAGCTAGACTAGCTCGAGAGCAACTAGAGGCAATCAAGAAATATATACCCATGAGAGATTCTGTCAAACAAAAACTACAGGCACGTCAGGAATCTCAGATAGAATTTGCAGAAGCCACAAAAGAAATATTTAAACCGGTTACAAAGACTACTGAAGGTCTTCTTCCCGCGTTGGAGAAAACCGCTGAGGCTACAACTGCAACACAGCAGGTTATCGGAACATTACCAGAACAAATTAAAGAAGCTATGGAGTCTGCCAACAAAACACGTGCTGAAATTCAAGATGTTAAAAATATTGTCGAGGATCTGTCTAAACCAAAATTAAAAACTCGGTATTTTAGTCAACAAGGATATATAGAAGTTATGACTGAACCTGTTAAGGTTGCTGTGGTGGGATATCAGCTGCGGCATCAGCTTCAAAAACCAGAATTTCACAACACTCCAGAAAAAGAGTGGATTGTTAGGGTATTTCGTGAGTACAAGGATATTCCACAAATCAGTCAAAAACATAGAAAAGTATATGAAGATTTTATTGATAAAATTTATGAAATGAAAATAGAGATTGGAATGCCAGTTATATCACCAAGAAAGCAGAGATCTTGACAGCAGAGACAACCATCACCTGACCCTGGTGTAACTGGACATGGTATTGCTACTCAAGGAAGTGGTCTTATTACTCCATGTCCGGATAATATTCTTGCTGATGTTGATCGACTAGAAATTTTAATCAGTGGAAAATAAGCTGGTAATAACTCTCCTGAGATCATCAATGAAATAGCATCAATTTGTCAACGATTATTTACAGGTGGTATCATGGACATTAATGTTTACTGGGAACTCATCGATGAAATTATCGACAATTACCACAGTGATTAAACAGTAGATATAATAACTATAATAAAATGATTATACATAGTGCTCAATGTGGACCAACCATGGTCAGGGTGATAAATTCGTGATTACCAACCTATAAAGCATTCTATGGCGATGGACTTGGTGATGTTGTTCAGGGTCTATTTGCAAGGTTAACTCCAACAGGCAATAACGATTGCAAAACAATTAGGCACGAAAGCTATTGATGTTATTCGTGATAAAGGTATTGGTGCTGTTGGCGATGTTGCCGGTAAAGCATTCTTGGTAATCAAAGAAAGATTAGCACGATTGACACGACGAAAACCTCAACCAGTAAAATTACCCAGCACTGAGGTTATGCCTGCAAATGTTAGTAAAATAATAAATAAAGCTGCAAATCAAAAACTAGCAGAGTTGGCTAGTGTACCACTATCAGAAAAAGAAAAAAATATAACCGTTAGTCTGGTAGCGGGAAGCGGTCTTCGTGTTAGACGAACACGATAATAATAAAGATGTTTAAGCTTATATCCGATCCCGCATTTGACATGGATGCATCAGTACTCAAAGATGAGTCTGTGCATGATTATCAGTATTATTCTTACAACACACCAAATTCAAATGAACGTTCGCGAACATGTTTACAAATTAATGATACAAGTAGATATTTTTTACCTGCTAAAGCATTTACTGAAGTAGAAGGGAGAATTTTGCAAGCAGATGGTACAATAGTTGCGATTGGTGATCAACATGGTTTTGTTAACTCATTAACTCCTTGAGGTTTTTGTCGTTTTCGCCTGAAATGCGAGTAGGAAACCCATTTTGGGGGCTATTTCTGAATACATCCTAATACATCGACCTCCAGGACATTTTAGGTTAACCTAATGCCTAGTTGTGTTAGAAACGTTGTTTTTCATTGGCTATTTTGCCTGAGCATGAGCAGAAGGGTAAAAGTTGGAGCTTTTTTTGTTTTTTTGGTTTTTTTTCCTTAACGGACCCATCATTTTTGTGTCGAGACCACTCTTTATTCTAAATGCCCATCTTATCCTACTTTTTGCAAAGTTTCACCTGTCTGTGTGCAGTTCAGACCGGTCTGTCTTAGATCTGAGGCCAAAAAGTCTAAAATCCGGACACAAAATCGGATTCCGACCTCGTGCTAATTTCGGCTGGAAAAAACTCAGGTCCAAAAAGTTACGTTTTTCCCTCTGTATTTTGTAGTGCAACTAGAACATCTATATTATTTGGTATCATCGTAAAGCTACATCTGTCTACCTTTCTATAATACCACCCACTTTATTGTGTCTTACATGACCTTGACGCTACAGAGCTCAGAAGTAGGCTACCACCTCCTGCCGCGTAAACGTGGCGCCAGGAGTTAATGAGTTAACAATGGTATTATGGCGTTATTTAAAAGTGCTATATATGTGATTGATGGAAGAAACATTGAAGAAACTAATAACAACGTTGATATTGCCAAGACGATACTTGGCCTTGCAAGATACAGCGATGATTATATAAGATCAGCCGGTCCATCAATGATGTTTGCAAAGGATACAACTGATAATCCAGATAGTGATTATGTAAATATAGGCAACGTAAGAGCTGCAGGAGGAGCCGCTGATGGTCCTGCAGTATTATTAATGAATGAAAATTTCAATTTAGGATTTGCCACACGTAGATTAATGTTAAACGATGAAGAAGAGTTTTCATGTGTGATTCCGTTGTCACATATTTTTGGATTCTGCAGAAATGTCAGAAAGGTTATTTTTGGAGCCAAGCATACAGTTATACTTGATAGAAAAGGTGATGACAACGATGCAGTCTGGCGACCCACCGCAGCTGGTGCATGTATAGAAAGATTATCAAAAATTTTGCTGTGGATGCCAGCAATGACTCCATGGATAACCAAAGAACAACGATTACTCTCTTTTATGGATTACGGCGGCAAATCAACGTTGTTATGGTTGATGATGACCACACACAGTACTCAGAGTGAAGTTGTTGGTTTATTTACATGGCAGATAGCATCACAGCAGGGTGTTTCTGCACCACGACATATATTTATATTTTTCAGGAAAACTTACGATCTTGTATACAAGCACAAAATCCAGTGGTATTTGACACGCTTGGAGTTAGTGAAGTTTCTTTAAGGATAAATGGACATCAGGAACCATCCGAAGAAGTATTATTAAGTTTTGATCACAATCACTTAGCACGTGCGTATCCTCGATTGACGAAATTTATGGGACGTGAACCGAATGTTGATTCTGGTTTGCAGATATCTCAGCGGGATTTTACAACGCTGAATCTGATCTATTATTTTTCACTGGAACATTTAGATTTATTCAGACAATCTGTCGTTGATATACACTTCCGAGCTCATGTAGCACGATCACCACCGAGACAACCTGGTCTACCGATTATTCCTGGTGGTTATAGAGTAATCGCGGTTATACTATCAGATAAAACAATGCTACTTGAAGGTGTTGGTGGTCGCATGAGAGTCATTGATGCCCCCATAGAAAACATGTAAATGTTGATTTAAAAATCAAAATATTATTATAAAATGTCATATCATCATGTCAACGTCAGTCTGACTCCTGGTCAGTTTAAAAAACTACAATCAGCGTCCAAAGATAACTGTTCAACGACAATATCGTTAAAACAAGGACAAATCTCAGGTGGTCCGAATAAACTATCACTGACAGAATGTCAACTCAAGCACTTTAATGCAGCTAAGAAATCAAGCACAGGAGTACGACTTAATCTTTCCGCGAGTGCTATCAGCGACGCTGCTAAAACCAGTGGAATTTTTCCTCTTCTCGCGACTATACCAGCATTGATAGCAGCGGCTGCTCCAGCTGTTGCAAAAGCTGCTGCATTAGGTGCTGTTGGAACTGCTGCTGGAATGGCATTAAAGAAAGCTACAGGGAAAGGTTTAAAATGATCTGAAAAAAAGGGAAAGGGTTTAAGATTACCAGGAACAATACCTGGGTACGGTTGCGGTCTAAGATTACCAGGAATGACACCTCGTTGATTCTTCCAATGTCCAATTTTGATTTAATTGATGCTACTGCCCAGATAAGCATAAAAAACTTCAGAGGTGTTTTTATACGTGATCAATTACCGCGTAAACCATGCCGCGTTGAAACTGATATTATTAACCTCGATGAATCCAACACAAGTACACATTGGGTTGCATGCGCGACTGATCCATGTGGAATTGTTTATTTTGATTTGTATGGGTTAGCACCACCAAAAGAATTTTTAAAATATGTAAGTAACATGCAAATTCCAATCTGGTATTCAACGTTACCAACACAAAAAATTACTGACCCACCAATATGTGGCAGAGAAGTTTTTGCTGTACTTGACGCAATTTCAGCATCGTCAGCACCACCTCATAATGTTGTGCACAAGTACACCGTTAACCAGCATCATTTGTTTTAAACAACTATTATATTGTATTGTATAATGGTAGATATTTACGGAAGATCAGCTAAAACTGAAGCCAAAAAACCAGGTGAAGACTTACTCAAACAAGTAACACAACAGATCAGCGACGAAATATCTGACCTGCTCAATCTTGCCAATGTTGATCCTGGTGAACTTGTAATATTTCAAAACCTTGAAGGAAAATTGATGATGAGTAATATTTCAATCAGCGACATCATTGTTCATAACAGAGCAACTCAAGAAAGTCTCGTTGCCGTGTATGAGCGAGAAGGAGAGCTTGTTCCTAGTACTGCTACTCTGTCGTCGATCTGAAATAGTATATCCGAACGAGTTTTAAAAACCGGTGATATGATGACCAGCATTCTTAACATGAACAACAATAAAATTACCAGCGTGGGAGAACCAACAGATAATCTCGACGCTGCAACAAAAAAATATGTCGACGATAACAACATTCCAATGACAACTTCGTTGTCGATGATCAATGATGGAATGACTGCATTTTGAACTGAATTTTCTAATCACGTACAACTGTTTCTGAATTTTCGCAGAAACGTAAACAGAACCACTAATTAATTTTTTGGAACTCCACCGATCATTGATATTAAACTCACCAACGTTAACACGAAACTCAACAATATTGTCAGTGGAATTCCTAACATCGTTCAAAAAACTAATCTGATTGGAATTCCTCACCAGCAGATTAACAATATTGTATACACAGTATCATCAGGATCATCAACGTGGACACGGAGCAATAACACTATCAAACATACCGTGGAAGTAACTGGTGTGTACAGGCTGTCCGTGTTCAGCTCTGCAAAATTTAGGATATTTACTACATATCCATGGCATCATTCAACCGATAATTTTTCTGGAACTGTATCTGTAGTGTTAAATAAGGATACCGAAGAAACATTTATACTGGAACCATCTGATAAAAAATTAACCACAGCGTCTTACTGGTGGTGTCTTGAATTTGTCGCTGAAACACCTCAATTGATTACTTAATACTTCAGAATTTTGAATTAGTCGCGTTAATCTACTTAATGATCGATGCTAACCAACACAGATACAATCAAGTATGTGTGTCAAACCAAACTAAAAAATATCATTGATGAATACGACGCAGAAGTAAATAAATATGACAGATGCGCAGTTGTCATCGATGTAGTTGTTTATTCGGCATATGCGATCATCGCTGGAACCGGTGTAATTTTGTCTGCGGTAATGATGACGTCACTGGCAGTTGTAACAATTTGTGTTTCAGCTGCAACAACAATTGCTGGTGGCCTTAGCATCATCGCAAAACAAATATTGACATGTACAAATGCGAAATTACACGAGTATATGTTAAAACTGCACGCGGTAATGTGCGCATACTCAAGGTTATCATCATTGATTTCATTGTGCCTCAACAACGGTATAATTACCGATGACGAGTTCGCAACGATAATGGAGTTTACAACGAGGCATTAGAACCAGATTGTTCACAATCAAAGATGGAATTATAATTAGTAAATAGAAATTGATAATTAAATAATGTCATCGCCGCAAGAACTACTACAACAGATTGCTGCCAACACAGCACCGCTGAAAACAACGATGATATCAACTAGTTCAACTAATCCTGAATTTAATGTTGTTTTTCCAACTGCAATTCCAGTAAAAGAAATAGCACTAGCACAATTACGAGTTTACTATACTTGGCCCAATATCAGATCAACATCATTTGGTGGTCTCGCCGCAAATAATTCATTGGTGTTCGCTAACAAGAATTGCAACGATGGAACTCCAGATTTGCAAGTAGTCAGTATACCTACAGGTAGTTATCAAATTGAACAGATCAACGAAGAATTTCAGCGCAGAATTAAATCTATAACGGTAAAGAATCCAAGATAGCTATTACCGTCCACGAACCAACGTTGTCATCGGCGATTGAAATTCTTTCACAGGACTATGCGGTTGATATTTATCAAAGTTCGATCAGATCTGTACTTGGATGGCCTGATGTAGCGTCAGATTATGCTGGACCACCAGAACCAATCCGGGATGAATTTTTTACAAAACAAGAAGATTATTCAAAACAATTCAGTTATCAAAAAACACCACATGAATACAATGATGAAACTGGTCAAGTTTTTATTGCTATAAAATATAATGACCAATGTCGAAGACAAGATACAGATTTTCTTACTGAAAGACTTAGTACGGGATTACCTGTCAACGTAAATTTTATAAAAAATTACTCAGACGATATCAAGTCTGAGCATGCAAGATTTCTCGATGATCTAAAACTTTTATTTTCATGCATTACCACACACTACAGCGAGGACACAAAACAACAAATCATTGAAACAATAAAAATCTTAAATATAATCATGGAACATCTTAATAACGCTAATAGAGAAATTATACTTTTCTTCATGAATGTTGGAACACAGCAAGTTACAGAATATTTTAAAATAACAACAGTTAAAAAAAATTTAATTTCCAGGATTTGACAATACTGAACTAAAAAACATCAGTCAGCGACATCATCAAGGAAAACTTTCCAAAAGTTCTAGAATCATGGAGAAAACTAGCTCCACCACCAGGAATTCTCAGATACGATAATGGTGACCACGGCACAGGCAGACATGTTTCTCCGGGGATTGTAAATATAGCATCAACGATAGCTGTAAATCTTGTCTGTGACGTCATCGATGGAAGTTATCAAGTAGATTTAGAGCGATCTAATCAAGCGCAGCAATGATACATTTTATACACATTTACTCCTCAAGTCCCTTCCAGGGTATTTAATTGTATCAGAACCAATCAACATTGTTTATCTGCATGTGCATAATCCGCTTTTATCATGGATACATTTTAAGCTTACTGATTATCAAGGACACCTTTTGTATTTACGCGGAGAATCACTGAATGTAAATCTATATGTGAGATCATAGAACTTGAGATCATAGATCTTACGTTTGTAGATCTCGCTTCGTGGAACAAAAAAAAAAAAAAAAATAGAATAAATATTAGCATTAGAATAAAAAATAAATAATCTGATTCTGAGTAGAATATTTATGATGGATTGGGGTTTTTTTGCTATTATCAGAATAAAAAATTATTATTATTATTATTATTATTATTAATATCTGAATCTGAGTAAAATATTTTTTTTACTGTATTTTAGTCACAGTGACATCGTTGTCACTTTCACTTTCACTTTCACTGTGGGGTGAGTAACACTCATTGCTATCCTTTGCAAGTAACTCTTCCGAGCATTTACTTTCTTTTTTGTTTTGTACTCATGAGATAATTTTGATCTAATATTTTCAATTGAGCTTGCAAGAGGAACAAATAATTTTACCTGATCATCTGAAACTGTAGCCAACGACTGCAACATTGCCTGCTGAATCAACTTTACAGATCTGTAATTGGATGGTAGTGTATACCTGTTCTCGGATTTTCGAAATTGTAATGATTCAAAATTGCACATAATTTTTTCAGGATTAAGTTCATCAAAAATTTGTATACCGTCATGTTGTAATTGCTTAATGGCAACAATAACAACATTAATATTTTCTTGATTCATTTTATAATGAATATTTATTTAAATAAAAATAATTCTGAATCAGAATTAATATAATAATAAAAATATTTCTGAATCAGAATTAATATAATAACAAAAATAAAATATGATAAAAATAAAAATATTTCTATGAATCAGAATTAATAAAATAATAAAAAATGAAATAAGAATATTTCTATGAATCTGTAAAGTTCTGAGAAATCTGAATAAATTTTCACAAATCCGATGGGGTATTTGCATGATTAAATCAAGAAATTTGTTTGAATTTCTTAAAATCTGATGGGGTGTTTGCACGATTGAAATTGAGGAATTCGAACATATTTCAGAGATTTTGATGGGGTGTTTGCACGATTTGATGAAGAAATCTTAACAATTTTGCTGAATTTCAGTTTTATAATATAAAATAAATTTAGAAATATTTTTATAAATCTGAAAAAAAGCGACAAATCTGAGAGAATTTCATAAATGTGCTGGGGTTTTGACACAACAAAAACGAGAAAATCGATCAAATTTCTTAAAATCTGATGGGGTGTTTGCATGACTGAAAATGAGGAATTCGAACAAATTTTGATGATTTTAATGGGGTGTTTGCATGATTAAACTTGAGAAATCTTAACAAATTTCTACAAATTCAGTTTATATAATATAAAATATTTCTAGATTTATTTTTATAAAACTGAAAAAATCTGACAAATCTGAGAGAATTTCATAAATGTGCTGGGGTTTTGACATGACAAGAATGAGAAAATTGATTAAATTTCTAAAAATCTGATGGGGTGTTTGCATGACTGAAAATGAGGAATTCGAACAAAATTTATTGATTTTGATGGGGTGTTTGCACGATTAAACTGAGAAATCTTAACAATTTTGTTGGAATTCAGTTTATATAATATAAAATAAATTGAGAAATATTTTTATAAAAATAAGAATATTTCTATGAATCTGTAAAATTCTGAGAAGTCTGAACAAACTTCGCTGATTTGATGGGGTGTTTGTATGATTAAATCAAGAATTTCAAACAAATTTCATAAAATCCGATAGGGTATTTATACAATTAAAATTGAGGAATTTGAACAAATTTCATAAAGTCCAATGGGGTATTTAC
Source organism: Megalonaias nervosa (assembly GCA_016617855.1). Lineage (NCBI taxonomy): Eukaryota > Metazoa > Mollusca > Bivalvia > Unionida > Unionidae > Megalonaias > Megalonaias nervosa. The sequence continues at coordinate 46,968 of JAECUM010096255.1, forward strand.
ACGATTAAATCAAGAAACTCAAACAAATTTCTCTGATTTCAATATTATAATAAAAAATAAAAAATAAAAATATTTTAATGAATCAGAATTAATAGAATAATAAAAATATTTCTGAATCAGAATTAATATAATAATAAAAATATTTCTGAATCAGAATTAATATAATAATAAAAATATTTCTGAATCAGAATTAATATAATAAAAATATTTCTGAATCAGAATTAATATAATAATAAAAATAACAAAATAAAATATTTTTGAATCTGAAATAAAAATTTACAAAAACATATAATCACAGCACAACCCCATGTGAACTCCTAGCTTGCCAAACGACATTCTAGCGAGCTCAGGGGCATTTGAATCAATCCCCATGTGAACTCCTAGGTGCCAAACGACATCCTAGCAAGCTCAGAGGCATTCGAAATTAGACGAACACAATCCCCATGTGAACTCCTAGATTGCCAAATGACATTCTAGCAAGCTCAGAGGACATTCGAATCAACCCCCATGTGAACCCCTAGATTGCCAAACGACATTCTAGAAGGTTTAGAGGGCGATCCGGATAGCACGTACACATACACATAAACTTAATTCTAACTTATCTCTAGGGAAGGCACATAGACATAAACTTAATTCTAACTTATCTCTAGGGACACACATACACATAAACTTATTCTAACTTATCTCTAGGGACGGTACATACATAAAAGGGGCCTTCTCTACGTTCAACAGATAATGCACACTCTTCCCCCATAATCAACCCCGGGGAGTGCAAAAGTACACCCACCATGTGGTGACATGGTGGGAGAGTGTATTTCTCTGTTGAAGTTCAAGGGCTGGCGGAGCCCCACTATTAAGAAAAATTTGGCATCATACTGCCCCATCGACAATGTGTCTGCCATGGGAATTGAACCCCAGGCCTTAGTATCAGAATGCAACATTCTTAACACTGTACCACAGTCCCATTCTTGCAAGTACAATGTTCGGAAATTGCTATAATATTACCTATGCTACTACGTGAACTGCAGTGATAAATACTACACACGTTTCAGCTGAATAAAATGCAGTGTGATTTCTCACATGTTTCAGCTAAATAAACTGTAGTGTGGATTTATTTTAATTTCACACACATTTTAACTAAATACAAAGTGGACATAAAATATCGCTGGATATATTGGAAACAGATGTTATGACTAAGATCTAAAATTAACCTAACTGGAAATTTCAAACATACCTACTGATCACATATACAAGAAAAATAATCAGAGTTTTATAACCCCTAGCCAACTTAAAAACACGGTTAAATACAACTTATAAAAGGTAAATACAAATCACTGACTACAGACAATTACAATACATACAAAAAAAGAATCGCTGTCTTGTTTAGTTGTCTTATACGAGCGTTCACATGTCACGCAGTAACAAGCGGGACAACTGCGCAGTTACTCTATCAGCAATGACAGAGTTATCTCACTTCATGTGTATGATATTTAAACGTGATTCTTTGCCTGAATTTCTTTGAAAATGCTGATTTGGTTATATTATCTGCCACAGATTTTACTGAGTAATATCAAAATATTTAGCAGCCATGTTTATTGATTGAAATATAATTTCTTCACCAGTCTCTGCATTTGCAGATTTAATAACTTTTGGAAATTTAGTATATTTTCCAGTATTTCCTCGCAAAGTATTCTGCCTTTGCGTAATGGCTTGCAAATTCGATAAAGAGTTATCTTTTTGATTTGAGTTAATATGATCTATCACAAATCCATCGTTGTTTATTCCATAATAACATTCGAATACAAATCTATGTGATAAATATTTTTTTTTCCCAACACTAAACATGAAATACCCAGTATTATTAACAAAACCGACTGGTTTTTGTAGTCGACAGTTCCTGATTATACCATCACGATATGCTTCATAATTTTTAATGGTGGGATGAGTTACAAATTCATTTTGCACCATTTATATAATAATATTTTTGTCTAAATTGTTATTTTGAAAACCTGGCAAGATAGTCTTCGGCGGTTTGTAATAAGAGACTCGACATATTTTTTATCATAATATCGTTTCAGCTCTCTATATTTTTTACCACCACATTGCACACATACCCATGTTTCTCCTCTGACTCCAACACCACACCGCAAGCATGGTTTTGGTCCTACACTTCCACATTGAAAACTTTGCATGTGGTAAGCACAGAATTCATTTACACATGCGCAGTTACATGGTGTTGTAAATCCTATCATTAGCCAATTGCATTTATTGTTTGCTTGATTCATTATATACATAATTAAAGTTTAATTAAACACATATTTGCCTTAATTATAATATGGAGGAATTGGCCACAATTAAGCCTTCTAGAGCTCGATTTGATCTTGACAAACTACCAAAACCAAAATTTAGTTTTTCGATGCAAGATTTGGCGCTGATGAACAACGATATAACTGATCGTATCAACGAAGCCAAGAAGGAATTTCACGACAATGGTGCAGTTCATACGTGATCAACATTTAATATTAGAAATGTTGTCAATGCTACAATGAATGATTCGCGAGCAAGAAACATCATTAACTACCTCAATGATCAGCGATATTTTATTCAGATAAAACTTATTGTGCAAACAGATGATGAAGTTTGGATTATATGTGAAAACGTGACCCTGTCTGTGTGACCATTGGAAGTTGCATTGTCACGTTGAATAAAAATTCCAAACCAGGTACGCTAACCAGCATTGACAAACCATATTATGAACGAGCATATCCTGTGACTGCAGTTGTTTATGCGTTATATCCGCTGAATGATAAACCTAGCGTTGGTGATCTCAAGCCAATGAAATTTTCTCACTTAAATTGTATAGCTGAGCGAGTTACAGAACACTTCACAAACGTGATACGTGGAAACAGTTTAACAGATCTAAGACGTAAAACAATAAATACGTGGGCAGAAACAGTTAAAGATTGCGGAGCATCTATCAGCAATGTTGCTGAGCTGGGAAAGAAATTAAAATTCCCAATAACAGTGAAGACGTTAACTGGAGAGATTTTATACAAATCGAAATATGAATCAAGGGGAGCTCCGATAACGATTATTGATCATAACGAGCATGCATGGACGTCAGCGGTCATGATATTTCCATGAGACAGAACAATTAGATTTTATAATGATTACGTATTTGATTTTATCAACAATATCAGCAACAGTGACCCTGTATCTGTTTGGCTGTTTCAAAGTTCCGATGATGGAAATTACGACCAGTTTGTAAGGCCTAGTGGAGAAATTTATCAAAAAGAATCACTCCACGACAGAATGACAAATCTTGCATTGAAATACACGAATGATAATGATTTTATCGAACAATTACTGAATAACTGTTTTACCGTTCCATCAGTTGCTGCTCACTTTGCTCAGGAGAAAAATTCATGGAAACCTACAAGAATGGAATATCTTGTTGATATTCAACGTAGTTTTATCGAATATGGACACGGCGGATTATGGAAAAGCAAATATGATTATAGCGACATTATCTCGGTTGATATGGTAGCATGTTATCCTGGAAGTTTTCTTGGATACAGAGAGTGTTCTGAATACTTTAAGAGATTTGGTCATCCAATACACGAGAAGACCAGAGTTGCAGTAAATGGACCCCTGCCAGATTTTGACCTGACTGGATTTGCTTGTATAGAGTCATTCAAGTTTGCACAGAATCTCCATCCAATTACTTATGCTTGGTTTGGAAGGCATTTCTCAGAAAAACATTGGACTCCAATAGTACTTTTACGATACATGCTTGATGTAAAAATATTGATATCGTTGAAAGTAAATGAAGCAATTATATCATATCATTTACAAAAACAAATTTGGTTGCCACAACAAAAGAAATATTCTGATGATGAAAATTCTGATATGACTGATTATGAAAATAAAGCTGCAAAAGGTCTTGGCAGAAAAATAATAGGTAAGTTACTCAGGGTGGTGCATATGATCATAAACGAATGTGTACGAGGTTAATCATGGACGATGCAGAACTCGATTTTATAATTGCTGATACAACAGAGAGAAATATGTTTATAAGCCGATATGATGTTTATTTGTCTGACAGAACTAAATTATGTACAGTTGTGAGTTACACCAATGGCGAGTCACTGCAGTTTACTTATTTGAGATCTTTGATGCTCGCTTACATTTCAATAAACTTATTGTCGATGATAAACAGATTTGTTGATACCGCGGTTAGAGTTGCCATGGATTCATTTTATATAAAAAAAAAATATTTGGATTCGCTAGATAAATTACTTGGCACTGGTGAATAGGGATCATGGAGAATAAAACAAGAAAATATATTTAGTTATTCTGAATCTGCCAACATTGAAATTATGGAAGAATATTACAAGAATAATAATCAAATACCAGCATCGACAGCACCATCTTTATATGATCCTGTGGCCAGGTTCAAAACCGTTTATCTTAATGGATGTGGTGGTTCTGGTAAAACAACACACGTGATTGAATTATTTCGGAATTTTGATATGGTTGTGCTGACGCCCATACACAGACTCACCAGAGAAATGCACAAATGAGGGGTAAAATCACAAGACGTATCATAGTTTCTTTAGATGGTGTGGAGACACGTGGGCTCCATCGTGGATGAGTGAGAAATATATCCCTAAGATCATTATCTGCGAAGAAATTTGTACAGTTTCGTTGGATACATTAAAAATATTCTTTGATTGGTTATTGACGAAAAATACTGCTGTGATAATGTGTGGCGATCATGGTCAACCACCACCCTTTGTTGGACAGTGTCCACACGAATGGTTAAAAACATTTGTGGATTATTACGAAAAAATAATTGATGATCATAGAGCTATTGATGAACCGCTGAAAGAATTTAAAAAGTTAATCAGACTGCAGCCAGATAGAATACAGTGTGAAATAATGCGTGGAGTAATTCCAGAAACTACGATCAATGATTTTTGGAATTTGTGGAGACCAAATGATTTGATAGTTGCAAGTAGAAAGATAGTTAAAGATACACTGCAAGAGAAATCATTCCTGCGGCACAAGGAAAGATTTTCAAATCTACCTGTACCATTATGTTATCGCCCAGCAGATACTCAACTGCAGAATATCGAAGTTGAAATTCCAGGAACTAATGAGAAATAAAAACTTGTACTTAATGATATTGTTTTAGTTCCTGTCAGTGCTGTTACGAGCGTGTTAACGATGGATAAATCTCCATGGACATTAGGATACACTATGAGGATTCATTCATCACAAGGATTAACTATCACTGACACAAATATTTGGATTATTGATGATTGGATTGAATGGTCAAATTTAGTTTAAATTCGCAGTGTCTTGAGTCAGAAGAATGCCTCAACTGCACACGATCATTATGGATTGTGTTAAAACCGAAGAAATCACTGATGATGTATGCAATGAAGTTGTCAAGAAAAAATTATCTGGGTATCGACATTCTGACAAAAACAATAACCGCAATTTTGATCTCGACGTTGAATTTATCATGGCACTGAAACAACGACAGAATAATCACTGTACAAGTTGTAGCTGTAATATATTGTGGCAGTATTCGAATAATAATCCAAGACAGTTTACCGTTGATAGAATTAATAGTAGTCTTGGTCACAGATGCGAAAATGTGATGCTGACTTGTCTTGAATGTAATCGACATAGGGGTGCCAGTTTACAGAAGCGAATGCGGTGGTAATTGTGTGTCTTCAGGAATTACTTGTAATTATTCGCGTACAAATCCACATTGAGGAGCAGTTGAATCTAGTCTGTAGACTGTAGGTCTACCTGTGGATCTAACCACGCTAGAAATTGTATGTGTGGTCACACTCCAGATAGGATCAGTTGCTGTTTTTCTACCCCCTTCGAGTTCACCGGGTTCATATAAATATCTTACAGTTACATTACCTAGTTCTGGTTGAGAGGAAGAGTCATGTCGTTGTACAGGTATATGTTTCTTTGTAATCGTGACGGTGGGTTTCATAGAAGTTGCACGAGTGATTTCATTATTTAACGCAGCTATCACACTTGGTAATCTTGCAACCCATTCGTGAGATCTCGTATCTCCCTGAACTGTTTCCTTCGCATACTGGTATCCAAAGAGTCTCTCAGCAAGTGTTCGATTAAATCACTCAACGATTGCCTGATCATGATGAATTGCAGTGTGTCCTCGTCTGATTTTGACATTATATTGCTTCATCAATGATGTTACTACACCAAGAAATTCTTTGCCAGGATCAACCTGTAATAGTTGTGGCCATAGCAACGGTCCTCGTTGATAAATTCGTTCAAACGCAGATGCAACTTCAGTTGCTGTTTTAGTTGATAGTGGTTCTGCTTCTTTATACCTACTTGCAACGTCAACGACAGTTAACGCGTATTTGTATGTGCATGATTGACATCTACTAATTTTAATAGTATCATGCAGTACAAACAAAATATCTGTTTGATGAACTTCATTAGGAACGCTGACATCAAAATGCGCATACTGAATTTTTTTAGGTGGATGTAGATAGATTTGCCATATTGCCTGTCATGCTAACCAATTTGCAGCAACAACACGTGAGACTTTTGCTGCTTCAGCAAGTTTACTAATCGCTGCTTTACCTCTCCAATATCCTCTTGGACTATAATAAACAGATTCCATTATTATGATAATAATCAGTTGATTAATTACCAGCCCCTAGCATTAGTTTACCTTTCATCACAGATTTTACTAGGAAGCTAGCAAGTTTTTCTCAGAGGGATTTATCAGGTATAGAATTTAACGCATGAATCAATTTCACCTCTGCGAGGTGCCATTGTTGTAAATCTTTACTTTTATACACAACATCGTGGATATGACACGCTTGATCAATTGCGTTTATTGGATACTATCCAGGTTTTGGTTGTCTTGGTTATGGAGTCGGATATCGAGACGAGTTCCAGGACCACAGTAATTATACCCAGGCAGATGTTTCTCACCAGGGTACTTCGCTCACAGAGTTCCTGGCAATTTTTATTGCACTGTAACAATATCACTGCTGGATTTTGTTTTCGATAAAATAAATCTAAATTTTTTTGTGCCACATCGCTCACATTTACCTGTAAGAGCACGTTTTTTATTTTTAGTTGTCACTGTAGCTAATCCACTGGTTGGCATGGGTGCTTTGCATCAAACACAATATAAATCCATGATGTAAATTATTATGGATATAATTGACTTCTCCGAGACACAAGCACGTGAGCCAGTTAAACATCATCCAGCACTACCAGATTCTACAAGGATGATAAGGATGATAATAATTGGACCATCTGAAAGTGGTAAAACACAATTGTTGCTTAATCTGATAATGAGATGGATGAAATGGTATAAATTGTATTTAGTGGCGCCATCCGTAGATGATGAACGATGTTATGAAGTACTTAAGGATTTTAATGAAAACGCAGCGTCATTGTATGAAGATGGTATGGTGTTGTTGATTTTATCACTGATATTGATGAAGCTCCATCTGTAGATGATCTCGATGGATCTATTAATAATTTAGTTGTATACGACGATGTTATGCTGGACAAACAAACAAACCCAGCTAGGATATTTTCATGAGATAGGCATAAAAACACAGATGTTATTTATATTACCCAGTGATATACACAAATACCAAAAATGATCAGAGATAACTGTAATATTTTAGTTGTGTTTAACGGAGTTGATACACATACGTTACGAAACATTCATCAAACTTGATGTTCAGGGGATATGGACATGATTAAATTCAAAAACTTCTTTGCACAAGCTCAAGCTACCCCATTTGGATTTATAACAATAAATTTGCATGATCCTAGGTCAAGGTATTGTGTTAGTTTTTATAAAATTTTTGGTTGACACTACAGCAGCAGAGAGGGTGCGACCAAAAGTAGGTTTGCCTAAAAAATAAACACATACTCTAAATGATGACCAAAAAAAGTAACCTATTGGTTATGTTTAGAGTGTAGTTGACTATTGAGACCATAATTTTGTTTTAATAAGTAACAATCCAAGCAAGTGGTCTGTTCACCCTCTCAGCTGCTGTTTTCCATGAAAGTTTATTTGTTTTTTAAGTTACAAATAAAGAGATATTATGGTCAAAATCTCACTAAATATTAGCATATAACAGTTTTACCTAGTATGTACATGTAACTAAGTATCAGCATATAACAGTTGTACCTATTGTGGTCTTTAACTCACTAAGTATTAGCATAACAGTTGTATTTAGTATGGACTTTAGCTAAGTATCAGCACATAACAGTTGTACCTAGTATGGACTTTAGCTAAGTATCAGCATATAACAGTTGTACCTAGTCTGGACTTTAACTAAGTATCAGCACATAACAGTTGTACCTAGTATGGACTTTAACTCATTAAGCATCAGTATATAACAGTTGTACCTAGTCTGGACTTTAACTCACTATGTATCAGCATATAACAGTTGTACCTAGTCTGGACTTTAACTCACTATGTATCAGCATATAACACTTGTACCTAGTCTGGACTTTAACTCACTATGTATCAGCATATAACAGTTGTACCTAGTCTGGACTTTAACTCACTATGTATCAGCATATAACACTTGTACCGAGTCTGGACTTTAACTCACTATGTATCAGCATATAACAGTTGTACCTAGTCTGGACTTTAACTCACTATGTATCAGCATATAACAGTTGTACCTAGTCTGGACTTTAACTCACTATATATCAGCATATAACAGTTGTACCTAGTCTGGACTTTAACTAAGTATCAGCATATAACAGTTGTACCTAGTCTGGACTTTAACTCACTATGTATCAGCATATAACAGTTGTACCTGGTATGGACTTTAGCTCACTAAGTATCAGCATATAATAGTTGTACCTAGTATGGACTTTAACTCACTAAGTATCAGCATATAGCAGCTATACCTAGTATGGATGATAACTTCGTATTAGCATATAATAGTTATATTACCAAGGGTGGATATCAACCTAGTACCTAACAAATATAAATTTAATGCTTAAAACCATCATGTATATACATTGAATCATTTTCAGTATTTTCTCATATTGAATTCTGAAAAGACTATTTTAGTCAGTTTTCACAAGTTCCCTTGCCTACCATTTGATGTAAGAAAACATATTTCTAGAAAAAATTACAACCAAAGATAGATAACGGCCCATGGTGAATAAAATTAAGATTGTGAAGAAAGTGTACAGGCAATACAGATATCTCAGCAATATAACAATCCACTGTTTTCAGCATTTTTTCCTTGATAACTGATTGGTTGTCTACTCATGGCCTATTCAGTCTTGGTAAATCCAGTGATAAAGTACAGTAGATTTGTGAATTCATTTTATGCTTTAAATCACCTGGAAATAATATATATATATATATATATATATATATATATATATATATATATATATATATATATATATATATATATATATATATATATATATGGCTGTTCAAAACAGCAGTAATTGTATTTTTTTAAAATCAATGTATAAATAACTTCAAACCATCCTCAGATACCAGATCACAAATATGTGGCAACTCTGCTAGAAATTCGTATGCATATTAGCTAAGCTCTAAAGTCACCGCCATTATTAAACATATCAAGAAATTTATAGAGCTAAGATAACTGCAGCTGCATCAACCACTATGCTTTGCTGGACTCTATATAAGAAACGTAAATTAATTAGAGCTTACAATACTGAATGGGCTTTTTTTCTCTTGTCATACAGGCACCATATCTGTGTTGAAGTCCCAGTCAGTCAGACACTGTTTGATCAGCTTATTCCCAGTCTTCAGCAAGGTCACTGCATAAAGGTCATCCCAGTTTTATTCAATATTGGAATCAATGAGCAGGCCACACTTGCTGAGAGGTAAAGCATGTAGGGCGTATTGTTTTCTTTGCTTCAACAGACTAGTTTTATCGTCCTTACCAAAAACTAACCAATACCCAGACATTTTTCTCATGCACTTGATATACACGTTTTGTTTTCAGTTGAATTTGTTGATAGATTTTATATAATTGCAAAATTTTTAAATACTATGGAAATGTTTTATCAGGAGCTCCAATTAATCAATGAATAACTTGTTTATGAAGGAACAACTTTAAAACTGAAACAAAATTACATAGAATATTATATATTTATTGGACTGAAATTATCACTTTTCTACACCACAAAATTAGCAACATTTAAAAGTTTATAAATTGGGTCTCATACAGTCGTGTAAAGATAACCTGCTTCAAATTTCAGTAATTTTTTTTTTTAACTGTTAAACTGCAACAAGAAGAGATCACACAGTAGAAGTTGTTTTTGATTGTAAACAAGTGCTAAATAAATGATAGTGATATCCATTCATACAAAACTTCTTTTGTCAAGTAAAAAGTACTCTTTATTTAGTGGTCTCTGATTATAAAGTCCCTGAGTACACTGCCACCTTCTTAAAAGTTGGGTATGCATATGGATGTTATAATAAAGTCCATCTATACACTGCCATCTTCTTAAAGGTTGTGTAGGTGTATGGATGTTGTTATAAAGCCTGTCAGTATACTACCAACTAATGGGTGTGCATATGGGTGTTATAAAGTCCCTTGGTATACTACTGTCCTTCTTAAAGGATGGGTATGCCTATGGTTGTTGCTGTAAAGTCCTTGTTATACTGCTGCCCTTGAAAGATGGGTGTGCCTATGGGTGTTGTTATAAAGTCCCTTGTTATACTGCTCCCCTTCTTAAAAGATGGGTGTGCCTATGGTTGTAGCTATAAAGTCCCTTAGTATACTGCTGCCATTCTTACAAGACAGGTGTGCCTATGGATCTCATGAAGTTGTTTGAATTTTGTTATATCATTACTGAGTTATTTCACTTAATTTACATTTTTGGTTAATTAGAGCTTCAATTGTAACAAAAGTTCACATCATTAAGTACACTATTCCAAAACACCAATGTATCTTGGATGATTTCTGAAAGGTAGAACATCAAAATATGTGGCAGTTAAATTGGAGATAAACAGAATTTTAATGCCATTCTGACATAACTTTTACTGCAACTTCGTATAATGGAGAATTTAATTTAAACACTGTTAGTTTTCAGTAATATTTTCAGTAGAGTTTTAGAATGTGAGTAACCAACTTGTATTTGAGGATATTAATGGCGTTTTATTGTCATAAATACCAATTTTACATACTCTGCTCATTCAACTCAGTTTGAGGAAATTAAATGGCAAACAATGTCTTTAAATATGATGCAGTTTTCCCAAGATTTTGTGTTTACATGTTGTAACAGCCTTGCTGGAACATCATTCATTGTAAGGCTATCTCACTACATTGTAGGTGACTTTTATGGCTTCCCTGAACAATGTTATAAAGAGGAATCACTGTACAGTACTAACACTGTGGAGCTTGTATATAGCAAATTGCAGACATATTTCTGATATCAAAAGTATCAGTAGCACCATTAGAGTTCTTGCAAGTCATAAACTGTGAAGGTACATCAAAGCAAAATACCCACCTGAGACTGTGTTCTGTGCAATCCTTGTTAAGAACAATTCATAAGTAAAATAAATATAAATGGTCAGACATACTTAAGAGCTCCATTATTCTCAAACCAACTTTGATAGAACCTGGATGCATCAATCACTTGTATCTGTGTGTACATCTATCCATCCATCTGTATGTTCACATGTCCATCCAGGACCTACATCAATATTAGTTTTTTTTCAGTTTGTAGCTGACAAGGCTAAAGGTCAAGTGAGCTTACAGTATGACCCAGTACCCTAATTAATATTTATCATGCATTCATCAACAATTGCTATTTGAAACTTCTAAAAAGCACTGGACTAATTTTGACCAAATTTGGCACAGAGCTACTAGTGTGTAGAGCTTTCAAATTTGAAAAATTGATGCCAAACCACTATCAAATATGGATGTCATTACTATAAATGCTAAGATTGTTCAAATGATGTCAAAATCTGCTGATCAGAATGAGATTCAATTTGATGAAATGCATCCTGGCATGAAGATCTTTCAAGTTTGTACAGAAAGCATCCTGGCATGAAGACCTTTCAAGTTTGTACAGAAAGCATCCTGGCATGAAGACCTTTCAAGTTTGTACAGAAAGCATCCTGGCATGAAGACCTTTCAAGTTTGTACAGAAAGCATCCTGGCATGAAGACCTTTCAAGTTTGTACAGAAAGCATCCTGGCATGAAGACCTTTCAAGTTTGTACAGAAAGCATCCTGGCATGAAGACCTTTCAAGTTTGTACAGAAAGCATCCTGGCATGAAGACCTTTCAAGTTTGTACAGAAAGCATCCTGGCATGAAGATCTTTCAAGTTTGTACAGAAAGCATCCTGGCATGAAGATCTTTCAAGTTTGTACAGAAAGCATCCTGGCATGAAGACCTTTCAAATTTTTTGTGCAAATGATTATAATGTGCCTGCAAAAATAGCTACAGTTGTTAAAAATAGAAAAGCCACTGTTACTAAAATTGAGAAACTTTTAAATGACTTCTTCACCAAAAAACCAGAATAGAATTTGACAACTGTATATTATGCATGCTGACATAAAGACGCTTGAAATTTGTTCAGAAAGCATCCTGACATGAAGACTTTTCAAATCTGTTTAGAAAGCATCTTCACATGAAGACCCTTTAAATTTGTGCAGAAAGCGTCTTGACATGAAGACCCTTTAAATTTGTTCAGAAAGCATCCTGACATGACGGCCCTTTGTACAATGATGATAATTCACCACCAGATATAACCACTGTTGCTAGACAAACCATGCAATGATGTCTCAAAACCTACCAAAGAGAATTTGACCAAACTCAACAAAACATGATCAGTTTTAGAGGGCTTTCGAATTTGTACAACTAATGCTGATATACCATAAAATTTGGCCACCATTACAAAAAAAAGTGAAAACTGTAAATGACAGCTGGACCAAAACTGCAGAATAGAAACTTTAAAATTTTGATGATTTGTGCTAAACCACCATCAAATGTGACCACCATTGCTAGAAGTAAAACCTATAAACCACTTCTTTTATTTTATGTCTTTAAGAAAAGGACATTCATTAGACTTTGACAAATTTGTCCAAAAAGCATCTTGGCTATAATTTTAAAATTTGTATGGTTTATGCCAAAGTGCAATCAAATACAGCTGTCGTGTCTTAAAAAGACAAATGACAGAAAGTATCTAGCCATGAATACCTTTCAAGCTTTACAAAAGATGCCAGTCTGCCAACAAATAAGCCACCGTTACTAAATTTACACTTAAATATTGAAATGATTTCTCAAAAGATGCCAAACAGAACTGGACCAGATTTGACTGAAAGCATTCTGCATCGAGGGTTTTCAACACTGCATAGAGGGTTTCAAAATTGCATAGAATGTTTTCAACGCTGAATAGAGGGTTTTCAGGATTATACAACTGATGCTGCTCCACAATTAAAACTGACCTTCTTTACAAAAACAGAAATTTCTTGGAAAGACTTCTTATCCAGAAACGTTGAATAGAATTTGAGCAAGCTTGGCAGAAAGCATCCTGGCTTGAAGACCTTCCAGATTTGTACAAATGATGCCAATTTACCAGCAGATGTGGCTACCATTACTGAAAACAGAAAAAACATCATCAAATGACTTCTACTCCAAAACTGTTGTGTATAATTTGAGCAATCTTGATAGAAAACAACCTGACATGAAGACATTTGCAAAGTTAAACAGATAATGCAAGTCTGTCATCAAATATGGCCACCTTTGCTAAAAAAAGGTGGACATATTCAACTTCTTGTCAAAATCTACTCTACTGAATTTGGCCAGATTTATAGAGTATCCTGGCTATTAGGGCTTTTGGATTTATACATATACTCTGAATCTAGACGTAGAATACTTAAACAACATTTTTTAAAATGCATAACAGAATTTGATCAACATTGACACAAAACATCCTGGTATAAGGACTTATCGAATATTGGACAAATGGTGCATTTCTGCCTTCATGTTTCAATAAAGACAGAAAAACTGGAGAAATCTTAAAATGTATCAATAGCAATCAACGACACCAAAAGAAAGCATCCTGATGACCCAGATTTCTTGGCCAACTGTTTTTCCATTTGACAATGAGGCAGATGTTAGGTAGGTGAGTAGTCTTATGGCCACTTGGGCCACTTGTTTGACTTTCGTTTGATTTCAATATCATTTGATCCCACCATCTTGAGATTTAAAATATCCTTCAGTGGCACAGGTTTCTTAGAGCTGGAGTTTGGCATTTGTCAAGTTCCTGAATGGTTTCACTGTACACCCTGCATTTTTAGAGTATTAACTATGCATGTTAAAAATTAATATCTTTCATTGTTGGACATTTATTTGAATTCTGTCAACAACCAGGAGCATTGATACATGGAATCCAAGCTTTAGTACATATGTATTTCAACAAACTATACCATTTGCTGAACCAAATATAATCATGTTGGATTTGTTTCAGGTTTGATAATACTAATTTAATCATATTGGATTTCTTTTCAGGTTTGGTAATACTAATTTGCAAGATCAAACAAATGAAGAAAGCCTTGGAAAACTTTATAAGTATTTTGAAAAATATAAGGAAGTCATTGGAGATCCAGGTAGGGATATCAATATTATGATACTGATGTATTGATGATATTTCACTGCTCAGAATCTCCATAATCATAACACTGGCTTATGCAAACAAATTATTGAGGCAAATTATGTTTATGAGGTGAAGTATAAAATTCTAATGACATAAACGATGAGTGCAGTTTTATTTTACTGTTTCTTTCATTGATAATCTGAGAATATACAGCTGATAAAGGACTTCTCAATACAATCATTACAATAGTTTTGCCTGAGTGCTGAAACAAATCCAGAAATTTACATTCTCTGTGAGTGGAACTGATCTGTTTAGCATTTTCACTTGAAATTCATTGGGGATTCCAAAGTCTTCATTTGCCAATTTGTAAATGAATGTGCTAAAAAAAATCAGTTGAAAGCATGCAAATCACACATAATAATTACAAGCCCTTCCTTGATTTACATCTTTTTGGAAAATAATCTGACTGATGTCTGTCCATTCCCTGTTTGCATGAGAATTCAATGTAAAGACTAACATTGGTCTCTATAGGAAAAAAACAGTGAATCAGTATCAAATAATTGGTTATCCACTTATGAATATGCTTTTTATGCCTGACTGGCACATAGAACAATTGCTCTATTTCAGTCACTTTCCTGCTATGCATAAACCAGTCTTCGCTTAAAGTTGCACACATGAGTGTGGCAGATACTAAATTATTTGTAAGGGGATAGATGCTTTACTTTTTGGACATTGACTTTGAGCAGACATGTTGAAAAGGAAAACCACAAGATTTCTGTTGTCAGATTTTTTTCTGTTGTCAGATTTTTCAGTAAGTTTTTGGAGTAACATTGCTGCAACTGCTGTATCTAAACAAAAGAGTCATTCATTTGTGCAAAGGAACTGTCTTTTGGTTGCAAAGGAAATGTCAGTTGGTAATAGTAGAACTGATTGGAGCTGAAAATTTATTGCTTGCGTTACAAAGCTGCTGACTGTTGCTAAGTATGCCACTCTCACACTTCTGGCAAGAGCTACAACAAGCTATTATTGACACATAGATGGCTAATGTCATAGAAAGTTTAAAAGATTCTTGACACACTGATGGCTACCATCATAGAAAGTTTAAAAGATTGTTGACACACTGATGGCTAATGTCATAGAAAGTTTAAAAGATTCTTGACACACTGATGGCTACCATCATAGAAAGTTTAAAAGATTGTTGACACACTGATGGCTAATGTCATAGAAAGTTTAAAAGATTGTTGACACACTGATGGCTAATGTCATAGAAAGTTTAAAAGATTGTTTGTGTGTTGGAGTAATGACGTGGAAGCATTGATGTGTTAATCACTGAACAGCTTCTTATTTATGTAAAGTTTGTAGACAAATTTCAACGTCAGATCACATTTTATTGGTAATTTTACTTTAGAAAGATGCTGCATCCATAACATATGCTTATTACTGTATTGTCTGAGACAGGTATTTTTGTGCACAAAATATTTCGTTTAGGGTCTGATGGGGCCAGTATGACATGTGTAAGTAAAAGTGGTGTTGTTTAGGGTCTGCTGGGGCCAGTATGATTTTGTCGGAGGAATGGTGGTTGTTCTTTACGGTCAGATGGGGCAAGTGTAATATGTGATGGTAGTAAGAGTGATGTTTTGTAGGGTCTGCTGGAGCCAGTGTGCTTTTGTTGGAGGAAGGGCGGTGTTGTTTAGGGTCTGCTGGAGCCAGTGTGCTTTTGTTGGAGGAAGGGCAGTGTTGTGTAGGGTCTGCTGGAGCCAGTGTGATTTTGTTGGAGGAAGGGCGGTGTTGTGTAGGGTCTGCTGGAGCCAGTCTGATTTTGTTGGAGGAAGGGCAGTGTTGTTTAGGGTCTGCTGGTCCAGTGAGATATGTGGGACTAAGAGTGGTTTTGTTTAGGGTATGCTGGGGCCAGTATGATATGTGGGAGTTTGGAGCCAGTATGATATGTGGGAGTTTGGGGCCAGTGTAATTTGTGACAGTAAGAGTGGTATTGCAGTTGGGATGGAGAAATGATCACCTAACCTCTTTTAACATACACTGTATAGTACACAGATTGGCATTTTGCATCTGTCAGGCTGCTTCTGATAGATGCAGCAGTATAAAGGCACAGTAATTAATCAATATCACTACAAAGCACCATCTATCATCAATAGTCAACCTAGAATGCTTAAAATCAAATGATGGAATTGATTAATGTGGCAAACATTTTTCAAAATACTGTATGAAATAAAAAATGTTCAACTCTGTTGTCTATTTTCTAGACCATGGCAGGACTGGGGCTGGGACAATTGAAGATCTGATTAAGCAGCTCCGCTACAACGTCTATACAAAGAAACCTAAAAATGTAGAAGTCCTTCGCCTTGCAGCTGAGGTAAAGTTATGTTAGACAGTTCTGTCAATTTAAGAATGAAGATGCAGTGGTGGTTTTCCATCAGAAAGTTTAAATTTCAGCCTAAGAAATATAAAATATTTGCTGATCTATAATGTGCACCCAGTTGGAAAGTATATTCAAATCTGTCATGGCATAATATGAACCAGCAAAACAGGGTCTGTGCAAATACCTTTACATGCCATCACACATATATAGAGACACACACACACATTTATTTATCAAGGATCATGAAATTTTAATGGCCCTTGCCAGGCATTTTTTTTTAGAAAATGAATTTGGCAGCAATATTGTTCAGAAATTTAATATATAAACATTCCAGTGAGATATAAGAAATTGTGACAAAACAATTAAATATTTATGTACCTAATTATTATATATATCATTTTCAGTTTGGGATTTGCTACTGATAATACAGTTTGGCCAAGGCTTACGAACGCCCTTGGTTACGAACGCCAGGCCGGCCAAAAAAAATTACTCGGGTTACGAACGGTGACTAGGGTTACAAACCGAACCGTCATTCGCTTGCATGCAAAATTTCGAACACGCGAGCTCACATATGGCTGCCTCTACTCAAATAGAGTGAAAAAAAGGTGAGAAAAGGAGTCTGTGGTGTTCTTGTGTTTATTTTTGTGTCATGTTTGTGTTTTTGTGGGTTTTGAGTTTGTTTGTGTGTTTTTTAACATTGGTGAGTGCTCCTTTTTTCACCTTTTTTTAATGTAGCAGCGAGTTTCAGCGATTTTCTTTCTGCTCGGGAACAGATTAAAAATTTAACAATGGGACCCTATGGGAAAACGCGTTCCGGGTTACGAACACCCCGGGTTACGAACGCTGTCCAGGAACTAATTAGGTTCGTAAGCTGGGGCCCCACTGTATTATCCTTGATTGACAGGTTTCCTGAAACTAATTATTTTTAAAAACATTTTTCTTTCAAAACACTATATCCCAGTCACAGTATTTTATTTCACTCTACTGTTTTCTCCTTTTAAATATGTTACCCAATAGTAATACCTTCAGGGTATTACCACTACCTGACAAATCTAGCACTCCCAGGCTACAACTTTTAGCCATAGAAGCTAACAATTGTGCCCCTTGACACCAGAATTGATGCCAAGTCTTGTGAATACTTTAGTTACCACTTCCAGTTGTGCCAAGTAGTGCGCAATCTCCTGTTTAGAGACCTCACAAAGCATCTTCAAGAAGATATTCAACAGTAGAGTATGTTGGAGGAGTTTCTGTTTACAGGGAAGTATGCTCACCTATATATCCAACTTGCCTCTTTCTTTGGCAGACAAAGTATTTCTTTCTATTGTAGAATTACTTGTCATAAACATAGGCACCTGTCTGTACTTATTTGCACAGGCTCCTAGTGCACCCCCTTGTCTACAGACATTGAAAATATAGCTAATAGTTTTGTTTTGTTGTGTAGAAAACTCAGATTTGCGGCAGTTATTTTAATCAGTGCTGTATGTGTATCACTATAATATCCAGACAGGTAATTTTTTATGACTAATATTCATAGCATCCACATTGTTCTAATTACAAGCGATGCTTCAATAACTTTACATGTGCAAGGAATCTCTTGGACATTTCTTACGGATAAATTGACATCAGATGATTTATACAATAACATCCACTATCTTTCCCAGTATAGGCATCCATGTGGGCCCTTTCTTTCAAGTCACTTTCCACAGATATAGAGCATGTGCAGGACTAAATTCCAAAAGTGTAAACACTGGAAAGGTGTGGATGACGACCATAGTACACTTCTATCATGCAAGTGTTGCCACTACCAAAACACATGTCATATATGCACTAGTTGGTCCAAAGGTCATTGGGTCTTAATACTGGGAACACAATCAAAACAGAAGGAGAAAGTGCAAAAGTGCACTTTGAGAGATGAAGATGCTATTAGTATTCATGTTGAAGTCACCTCAGCTAGTAAACGATTTCCTGTTGTAAGGTTTACCAGCCATGAAGCAATCCAACAGCTACAGTCCCAGCTAGTCATTGATTTTCTGTTGTAAGGCTTACCAGCCATGAAACAACCCAACAGTTACAGTCCAAGCTTCATCCTTGCTGCCTCAACTTTACCAACCATTTTTGATACTGCATGGGTCCAATGACAGTCAACTCAGCTGGCTACATATAAGTGTGATCAAAATCAGTTCAAGCCAACTCAGATACTATCTTGCATGATGCAAATAAGGACCAGATAAGTGGCTCAAATGTGCCATAACACCTGAGTTTATGAAGAACTGGACAACATCATTGAAGATAAAATGGCACAGTTCCACTACAATATCAACTCAGTCATATGACAGTCTTAGGGAGGGCTTGCTTTTAGTGATCATCTGGAACGTACCATGTCCCAATCAGGATGATCTGCTGGCATGGCTGACTGCCACTATAGACAATCTTTACCAGCTACATCTCAGACTGTACAAGAGGCATAAGCATCACCACTGTCTTCTAGGGTATGAAATATTCTCACAAGCTCCATCATCTTTTCTTGATCTAATGATGACAAGAGTTGACTCACTTCCGTTCATTGATCAAAGAAGCCTTTTTCTTGTTACCAACAGAGTTTGTTCCTCCTCCTCTGAGTCAACAGCATGGTCCAGAGTTCCATTGGGTGACTTAATAATCAAGAAGGATTAACCATCATTTAGACTACTACCACAGTCTGTTTGAGTTGCTGAACTATTGATTTGTTTGCACAGATAATTGCAGGACCCTAATGTCAATAAACTTTCCTTGTCACAGCAATGCCGACCATCAAATTTGAGGACATTCAGTAAAGCACATACACCAATATTCACATGGAAAACTCCAGCAGTAGACAGAGACATTACAGGCCTGTGAATCTCAAATGCAGATGGACTGGAAGTCCTTTAATGACACACAACAGTTGGTCATGAATGTCATGGCAGTAGATTTTATGTTGGACTTGACATCAGTCCACCAACAAGCAGATAATAGTTTATCATTTCTCACCATGTCTTCCACCAGACATGTGTAGGAGTCTGTCTCCCAAATAGCACAAGTGCTCTTCAGAGCAGCACAGCACGTTGCTGGTCAGTACCTTAACAGCATAACAAATATGAAACTGATGGAGAGAGATACAGTGCTCTATGCTTTAACCTTCGAAAACTAAGCAAGCTAAGATCACAGCAATTCTATCTGTACCTTCTTTTCATTGGTCAGGTGGAGCAAATACCAAAAGCAAGCCACCAAAGAAACGGGTCTCCCACAGACACAGCTTCAGAGACTACAAAGATATTTTCAGGGAAATAATCAAAAGAATAAAAGGACTTCCCATGGACACAGAAGACAGGGAAGCAATCCTACCCGCCTACACATGTAGAAAGCCACAGTTCTCAAGAAAAAATGTAGACAAGACAAGAAGCAGACAGAAGGAAATAATTTCACACCAGTTTCTCTCCATGACAGCCTCCCTACAACAAGAAATGACAACCATCTCACACCACCATTATAGATGTCTCGGTAGGGGGAAGGCTCCTAGTTTTAACAGTTTATTGGGAACATGTTTGCCATGACAATCTGCAAGTGGTTTTATAGAGCCTCATTATCATGTTCAACATTCAGCTGTAAACATTGTTACGACCATGTAGTTTAATTACTTGTGTGTTAAAATTTGAATTCTTTCTATTTCATTTTTGTATCATTATATATGATTATTATTGTTATGATGATTATGTTCACAGGATCTGACGTTTTGAGAGAAACATCATGTTTATTTAGAACGTAAATATGACTCTCATGAGCACAATTGTACATGCCATGGTTTGTCGATTTAAGTAAACAGTCAGCAAAAAATGATTGGTTGTGACCAAGGTCATTTCTAATTATACTTGTTGACATTCTGTACTGCGATGGTGAGATTTTGCAATCACCACGCGTTCTTCATGCGTGTACATGAAATGACATTTTCGTTCAGTTTAAATACTCAGGTATCTGTGAAATAGTGGTCAGAGTCATATTTTAACACCTTGTAGAGTCGTTCTAATACCGTGAGAAAAAGGTATTCTTTTTCTGGTGCTGGAAAGAGTTGTTCATTTGTACGTCTGTAGAGCGAGATGTATATTGTTATAGATGACAGCTGTAGTTCATCTACTTGTTAAACAATAATTATTTTCCCCGGAGAACTACACAACTGGCTTTGGACAAAGACATTTGGTGAAATTAATTCGAAACTGAAACAGAACAGTACAGATTGTGATTCAAAGTGAAAATTCTGGATATTTGTGTAAAAATTTCGTCTGATGTCATCATCCACCATCTTGGAACGGAATTAAGATTCAGACTAGCTTCAATTTGAACTGTTTATTGATAGGACTTACATGTTTTTCACAATTCTAAGACAAATGTTTGGATTTTCTTCGCAAATCGTAAGTCCTATTTCATATTTTTGCCTTTTCACCATGTTTTCTAGGGAAATAAATTATTTTTGTTAAAACTTACAAAGCTTGTTGTCTTCACTCTTTTCTTTATGTTACTTTAAACGAGCCAATACGAAACATAAAGAAAATTGGGGAGCTTGTCCTTGGGATATATGAAATTTGGCTGATATATGAATTTGGCTTAAGAAAAAAAATTGAAATTTAAATTCCCCTAGTTTAAACCCCAAGTTCTATTTCACATTTTAGTTGAAATCTTAGTGAAAACAACAGGCTTTCTTTCACAATGTCAAAAGTGGAGATTTTTCTTTCTGATCCAACTCAAGAGCAGTTGGATACTCTGAAAGAGGATGAGTTGCTTGAACTTGCCAGAAAGTACGAACTTTCTGAAGCAAAAGCTTCCTTGACAAAACAAGAAATTAAAAATATTTTAATTCAATATTTGGTTGGGGAGAGTATTTTTGACAAAAGTGCTTTGACATCAGTCAGTAAGTCTGTGACAGGAAAACCAAATCAAAAGATACCTAGGGCTCATCTGCAACCAATTCCTGCATTTGACAAACCATTCAGTAGAATTATGGTAGATTATGTTGGTCCCTTACCAAAGACCAAGTCAGGCAACCAAAATTTGTTGACATCAAGTGTGCGACAACAAGATTCCAAGAGGCAAATCCTTTGAGGAATATTACTCAATTTGACCTTCTCTAATTTGTCCAATTTGGTCAAAGGTCAAATTTCATGTCTGGAATTTTCCAGCTTGTAATGCTTGAATTTGGCATGCAGTAGTTCAAGTCAAAAGTGAAACTATGGTTTCACCAAACTTTACTTGAGAGAGTTCTTGAGTTTTGTGGTGGAGTCCATTCCCTCTTGCTCATTCTTCAGAATTTTCTTCAAAGAAGATTTTATGGCCCTTATAAAGAAAAGAAGAAAATGAATGAGTTAAATTATAATATTAGTACTCTAGTCTAAGTAAATTAATGAAGTACTATTATATTGAAAGAGATAGCCAAGTAAATTATGCAGTTAATTTAGTTGTACCTGTCCCACCAACTGAGGATTCGAGTGAAGGAATTCATTCGGATTCTACTGATCTTGGAACAACAATCTTCAGAATTAGGAAGTTATGGGAAATCTGGACCAGAAACGTTCTCGTTTACAACAACAAGAAAAAACTGAACTTAAACAATTATTGTCTGAAAATGAGCACTTGTTTCCGGACGTACTAAAAGGACAAACAAAATTTTTCACAACGTTGAAATAGTAGATTCAAAACCCATGAAACAACACCCATACAGGATGAACCCTCTCAAACAGGAATACTTGAAAAAGGAGATGCAGTATTTGCTGGAAAATGATTTTATAGAGCCCAGTAAGAGTGATTGGAGTTCACCGTGCATACTTGTTCCAAAACCGGATAAAACTTTCCAAATGTGTACTGATTATAGGAAGGTGAACAGTATGACAAAAACAGATTCATTTCCATTACCAAGAATCGATGACTGTATCGACAAAATTGGAAATGCCAAATATGTCACTAAATTCGACCTTCTGAAAGGATTTTGGCAAATTCCACTAACGGAAAGGCAAAAGAAATTTCGGCATTTGTGACTCCAGATGGACTCTACCAGTATAAAGTGATGCCATTTGGGATGAAGGGTTCTTCAAGTACTTTTCAACGCCTTATGAATAGGATTACCTCTGGTCTAGACAATTGTGATGCTTATATTGATGATGTCATCATCTACAACAACACCTGGAAAGAGCATCTAGCCAGGATTCGGAAGTTCTTCGACGGACTCACTGATGCAAATTTGACTATTAATTTATCTAAAAGTGAGTTCTGCCGTGCTTGTGTTGCTTTTCTAGGACATATTGTGGGACATGGTCAAGTTAAACCTATAGATTCTAAGGTCAAGGCTATTTCTGAATTTCCTGTGCCTGTCAGTAAAAATCAGCTAATGCGATTTTTAGGTATGGCTGGGTACTATCGCAAATTTTGTTCTAATTATTCTGATGTTGTTGAACCTCTGACAAACTTGTTGAGAAAGAAAAACAAGTTTCTTTGGACTGAGAAATGTCAAGAGGCTTTCAGTAGGTTAAAGGCCATACTTAAAAGTGCACCAGTTTTAATAGCTCCAGATTTTCAGTCAACCATTCAAACTATCTGTGGATGCAAGTGATGCTGGGGTTGGAGCAGTTTTGATTCAAGATGACAGAAATGGTGTAGAACATCTGGTGTGTTATTTCTCTAAGAAATTAAATAAACACCAAAGAAATTACTCAACAATTGAGAAGGAATGCTTGGCTTTAATGCTGGCATTACATGATTTTGAAGCTTACATTAGCTCAGCTCCTTCTCCGGTTGTTGTGTTTAGTGATCACAACCCCCTTACTTTCATCAACAGGATGAAAAATAAAAATCAAAGACTATTAAGGTGGAGTTTATTTTTGCAAGAATACAACCTTGACATGAGGCACATTAAAGGAAAAGATAATTTAATTGCAGATGCACTTTCCCGTGTATAGCAATATCATTTTCATATACACCTGTGTATAATTCATAAGAGTTCTTATTATGTAATTTTGTTTACCCCGTGTATAGTTTACATCTGGTAAAAAAGGAAGCTTTATTACATAAATCTTTCTTTTTTCTTTATGGGGGAAAGTGTTACGACCATGTAGTTTACTTACTTGTGTGTTAAAATTTGAATTCTTTCTATTTCATTTTTGTATCATTATATATGATTATTATTGTTATGATGATTATGTTCACAGGATCTGACGTTTTGAGAGAAACATCATGTTTATTTAGAACGTAAATATGACTCTCATGAGCACAATTGTACATGCCATGGTTTGTCGATTTAAGTAAACAGTCAGCAAAAAATGATTGGTTGTGACCAAGGTCATTTCTAATTATACTTGTTGACATTCTGTACAGCGATGATGAGATTTCGAAATCACCACGCGTTCTTCATGCGTGTACATGAAATGACATTTTCGTTCAGTTTAAATACTCAGGTATCTGTGAAATAGTTGTCAGAGTCATATTTTAACACCTTGTAGAGTCGTTCTAATACCGTGAGAAAAAGGTATTCTTTTTCTGGTGCTGGAAAGAGTTGTTCATTTGTACGTCTGATGACAGCTGTAGTTCATCTACTTGTTAAACAATAATTATTTTCCCCGGAGAACTACACAACTGGCTTTGGACAAAGACATTTGGTGAAATTAATTCGAAACTGAAACAGAACAGTACAGATTGTGATTCAAAGTGAAAATTCTGGACATTTGTGTAAAAACTTCATCTGACGTCATCATCCACCATCTTGGAACGGAATTGAGATTCAGACTAGCTTCAATTTGAACTGTTTATTGATAGGACTTATATGTTTTTCACAATTCTAGGACAAATGTCTGGATTTTCTTCGCAAATCGTAAGTCCTATTTCATATTTTCACCTTTTCACCGTGTTTTCTAGGGAAATAAATTATTTTTGTTAAAACTTACAAAGCTTGTTGTCTTCGCTCTTTTCTTTATGTTACTTTAAACAAGCCGATACGTAACAACATCCCCAAAGAAACATTCAAGGCAAACATCCTGCAGCAAGAAATCAACATTCTTCACCAAAAAGGGCAATAAAGATCATTGTTCACAGTGTAAAATCACTGGGCTTTTGTTCAAGACTGTTCAGTCAGAATGGCCAGTCACACTCTTTAACCAGTCATAGGCCTAAGCACTCTCAATTTTTTCATATGTGCACTATGGTTCAAAATGGAAACACAAAAGCTGTTCTGGAAGGAGACTTTGCAGTCAGTGAAGATCTGTAAGATATATATCTACATGTCTCAAAGCACAAATCATCAGCTCACCCTCATGAGACAGTCTTCCATTTCAGAACACTCCCTTTTAGACTTGGCATCAGTCCCTAGGCTTCACATCTATACATCTGTTATGGACATATTTATCATGGACATTGTAATGGCTCACTTAAGGATCATCTCCACATCCATTATATCTAACTACCTGGATGACTTTCTTCACAAACACCAATTGACTTACATTTTGAATCAAGACATGAAATCCCTTGTTACTCTCCTTAACCTTAGATTCCTTTTCAATAAGGAAAAATCTGATATACCAGCTCAACATTTCATCTTTGTGGGTATGGAGTTCAAAACACATCTGAATGGAGTATTCCACTCTCAGTAATGCCCATTGAAAATCAGTTCAAAAGCGGCTTCATTTCTTACGCAGAACAGACTCTTGGCTTGTGAATTCATATGCCTACTAGGTGTACTCATTGTGGCAGCAGTCTTCATTGTCCTAGGTTATGTTTTTATGAGGTCATTACAAATGATACTGTTGTCCAAATGGAGGCAGAAATTTTGCCGCTTGGAACAAACAATACCAGTCTCCATGCACATGAGGTCCCATCTCAGAAAATGTGAGAACCTCACTTGGCCTATGTTAGGTGTTCCCTTGCAGGTACAGCCTATGCAGTTGATGATTTGTACAGATGCAAGCACAGTGGCTTAGAAAAAATCGTCGACATAACCAGGTCCCAAGATATCAGGGTTTAGTTGATAAATCTACTGCAGAACAATGATTATGCATCTGAAGTACCAAAAATGAGGAGTTTTATTTCTAAAAACAAATGTCATTTCTAATGCACAATAAAAATAATAATTCAATCATGCCTGGTTGGAGAAAAAAGAAGATTGGAGGTCTTTTAAATGAGATTAAGTAACAAGTCACATATTTTTGCAACAATAAGTTACTGCAACAATGTCAGTGGTTTAAAGTTGTTTTTATTTCCCTGTGAATAGCCTCATCCCTTTGGTAGCCTCAGCAAGACAATGATTTTCTCACGCTATCCAAAATCTAGGCCAATTGAAGTACATGTACATGTAGGACTATACTTATTTTTCTTTGAAAGTGTTTTCTTTTGTTAGAGTTGACTTGTGACTAGCAGCAAAATGTAACTGACCAATTTTGTGCGTGTAAATCAATCTTTTTTTTTTTTGAACATCAACAGTTCTTTTACACCAGCATATGCCGGTTTTTACCAATAAATTTTGCTTCTTTACCAGAAAATGACGGGGCTGTCGGTATTCATGTACTGACAAGCTATAAAAAGTGTTTCAAGTCTTTAGAGTTAACTGTCTCAACATCAAATTCTGTTTGAAGCCAACTTATTCCATTCATGCAGTTAGAAGACAGCTTATTCTATTCATACAGTTGTAGTCCCATATCCCTCCCGACTTTGATCAGTGATCGTCGGCAAGAACACAGCTCCAGAAGGAGAGTTGGCTAATCTCTTTGATGGATTGCAAGACTTTGAAATTCAAGATAAAAACAACACAAATGAAAGCACTCTTCTTTCTGTTTCAAATTATAATCCTATCAGTCGCCTTCTGCTTCATTCCATTTGTGTTGAAGAATATGTAATCATGGTACAGCGATCACCATTTTCATAAAAAAATACTGGTCGTTATAGACTTTTTTTTACAATACCATTGGTGCTTTTATTTACTCTTGTTCAAAACAAATTAATAACCAATGGTGGGGGGGGGCAGCTTTGTTTGGAGTTCTGTGGGTTTTTATTTATTGATTATTGTGAGTCACATGATCTAGCCATGCTGAAGTTGAAGGCTTTTACACTCGCACCAAGCATGAAAACACTTTATTACCGAATTTGTTTTAAATATATTGTGTAAAATAAATCAGGTATTTTTAGCTATATTTAATGATGTTAACCTGATAATTTTCTGAGTTATAGATAAGATCAAATTCACGATGCTCTGTGGGACGAACTATATTGTCGTGATGTAGACAAGCGATAATGTCCATTTTGAACGCAGCTTATGTAAAGGTCAGAAACACATGCATTCAATTTCCGTACTCTAAAGTATTGTTTACATGATAATTTTCTCCACTCTGTACAAGTGATAAACCATGCATTAATGAGATTGGTTGATTAGTATTTGTACCAGTAAAATTTGGTCTGGTACCGACTTTTTCCATCCTTGCCAACATGAGGTACCAGTAATAGCTGAAACACCGGATCATTTCTTTTTAAAATTTCTCTGAGATGGACATTAAAAGTTGCATTTCGTCAAATTAAGCTGGTCCACATGTTACTTCGGACGCAAACTTATGCCCCACATAACTGGGTTATTGACTTAACAGGGGTCAATATAAGCGGGGAAAAATTAGCATAACAAAGAAGGATTTTTTCGGGACCAGACCAAAGTGCTCGACATAGATGGGTTCTCTAGATAACCGAGGTTGAGATAAGTGGGTTTTTATTCCAGGAGGCATGGAGAGTGGCCCACTCCAGATCATCTATATTGCATGTCAACATCCTAGAGATGAAAGCCATACTGAAAGCATTTCATTGGTGGCTGGAGAAACTGAATTGAAAAGGAGTTCTCATTTTATCTAACAACTCTGCTGTGGAGAATTATCAAAGAAGGCAAGAGGGAACCAAATGCCCAATCCTCTGCATTCTTGTTTAGGATTTTCGGAGGTGGTATCATCAATGATGACTCCACATACAAGTTCGTCATGTTGTGGACAAAATAAATGTATAAGCAAACTTGCTGTCCAGAAAGAGTCAACTAAAACAAACAGAATCATCCCTTCATTCTTTGGTTTTCCATCACATTGAAACGGGATTGACCACTGGTGAATCTATTTGTGACAAGGTGGAACACAAAACTCCCAACATTTGTCTCATTCATCCTGGATCCAAAGGCCTGGGTAGTTGGCACTCTGATTAGAATGGCATGGACATACTTGTTTTATCCTAACTCAGTTTTTGAACCTGGACATCTGGATCATATTAAATAATCCCTCAGGAATAATCATCATCAGAACAAATGGTGGAGAGAATCACTTGATCCAGAAGGATGTCCACTTTGAAAATTGATGAGGAGAAGTGGAGAACTTTCTGACACCGGTCTGAGTTTGAACTCATTTCTCTGCTTAAGGCATCAGTATCCAGATAGCTAACTTCCTGCTTTCCCACTTTGGAGACAAACGTTTAGCTCCAATCACAAACAGAGTCTACCATTCCACAATCTCCCACATGCTGTGTCATCATAGAAGAGAGGATATATTACAGAACAAAGACCTCTCCAATCTTCTGATGAATTTTGATTTCATACACCGAAAGATGTTGGCTCTGGTTTAAATCTAAAATGTGTTATGGGTTCTAACCTGACTGAATAAAGCACCATTCTTGAAAACTTCACTGGTTCATGTATAAAACCTGCTTCCTACTAGTGTTGGGAACAGCAGTCAGAATTCATGAAATGCATGTTTTTTCAGTTGACCTGAACTACTTACAGGTCTGATGGGATGGGTCGGTGTCACTCAAGATGGCCCCTGATTTCATTGCCAAGAACAAGCTGCTGCTCATGGGTAATCACTCTTTTGTGGTGAAACCTGTTTTGTACCTGGAATCTTCAGATCAAGGTCATCTAAAGGACACAGTGAGAGTTTTCAAGTGGTACCTAAAGAAAACCATGCCAGTGTGAAGAGCAGGATCCAGATTATTTCTTTGAAAGTTGGATTCAACTTTCCCTGTCTTCTACCTCAGAGATTTTTTATCTGAGAAGGTTCAATTACACCTGGTGGTACCTGTCACCACAGTGCTAAAGTTACCTTCCTGAGTCATTTGGCAGCATCTTAAGTACATGGCATGATGACTTTACTGGATTTGCAGGAGGGAAAACATTTCCCTTTCCCTAAAGCTGCATTTCAGCAGCCAAAGTTCCTGCTGAGTTTTCTATCTAGAAGCTTCCTGAATCTCAGGGGACAACAAATGGCCTCTCCATGGTAAGAGGATGTAACTTCCTCCACCTCTTACATAGTCTCCTAAGGTATTATGGTCTGGTAATGTGTTTGAAGAAGAAACCAATTTTGGAGTAATCTATGTTTCTTAGATAATACTAACCCATTCATATATGGTGTTAAGGTTCTATGGTAAAAAGATTAAGTAACAGAAAGAAGCAAAACTAACACATTTTGCAAAACTTAACAAATAATTTAATTATTATAGTTATAAATGAAAATTTGAGAGGAACTTACCATATTATGAAGTTAATCCAAAATAATCCTGAAAGAGTTAATATATTAAAGTCCAAAAGAATGAGAAGTTCCATACAAGCTTCAGAACCTGAAATGTACTGGTCTGCTAATAATTGTGACATCAAAATGGCATAGTCCAGTATGAATAATTCACAATAGTTCCAGAATATTATTATAGTAAAATAAAATAAGCACTTTCTATTTCAACTGAACAGTCGAAACAAATGTGTTTCCTCTGAAATATCTAAGTACAACATAAATCACATCTGCAAACTTGATTTTAAAAAAGAACACAAGAAGTAAGAATGACTCCAAAATAGATGTGAAATTTGATTGCTCAGTTCTCTCTTTATATACAACTTCTATTAGAACTATATTTCACAACATACTGTCAGGTGACAGATCATACTACTCAATAAATATTCTGAAATACCTATTCATGTGACCTAGCCCATCCAGTGGGAATTCTCTAATTCTTTTAGAATCATTCATACCCCTCCACCCACTGAGAAATTAACCCAAAGTCATCAACAAGTCTTATTTATTAAGATTATTAGTAATAATTGTCAGCATATATGTAAGCATCTATTTATAGAACCTATGTAATTTTATGCTCATAATATTCCTAGAACAGACCCTAGTCATGTAGGCAAAATCTGACTAAAAATAAGTGCTACAGTTTATATCCATGAATAAAAATTACAAAAATTTGATAAAATCATGTACCAGGAGTTACAAAAACTATAGATATACATAACAATGGATACACCCTTCCAGCTTCCACATAGTTACATCCTACTTGAGTCTATGCTTTCTGCAAAGGACAATGTGCAGCTTTGATAGCTGCAATTTTAGCCTAGAAGGGCTGGATTTGAGAGGTAATGGGAGTAATTTAAAGGTATTACGATTGGGTGAATATTATTGAAAATGAAACATATTTTACTCCAAAAATTCATTTCAGTATTTACAACTCACCACTTACCTCTACACAAATTAGGGGAGAGTGATCATTGGCTGCTATTATGAGAGTGATGATTAGCTGCCTTCATGCCATCAAAAATTGAAGCAAACCTTCATGCCATTATCAGACACTTAAGATGTATCGTATCTATTATGTTTGCTCTGTTCAAACCAGAGACATTGGTCTGTGCCATAATACAGTTAATGCTTAGATGAATCAGAGATTCCAAGCTTTTAGCTACTCTGCCACCAATGCATCCATGTGTGATGCATGTGTAGTAAAATTTTTGGTAGAAGTGTTTACAATGTTTATCAACATTCATCCCATTAATTTTCCCCACTTTAAATTTATCCTGCCAGCATGTCAAATCTGATGGTTTTGGGTGAAACTGGACATGATGTCAAGTAACTTGTAGTGTTTTAAAGAAATTGAGAAGATAAATGATACTGAAACTAGTTAATAATCAGCAAAGTTAAGTATGTCTATTCACTTATTATACAACTTTTATTTTATTTGTTGTAGCAGGGATTAAAGCCTTATGTATATCACTGCTGTGTTTGTTCTCCATACATCATTTAAAGTTCATTGAACAAAGGGTGCCATAACAATTATTTCCTTTTACAAAATCCTGACAAAAAAGTTAAATTTGAATTAGTATCTATACTAATTGAGTTAAGTTTGAATTAGTATATATATATATATATATATATATATATATATATATATATATATATATATATATATAGACACACACAATAGTTAAGTTTGTAATACCATCTATACTCATGATAAAGTTAAGTTTGAATTAGTATCTGTACTAATAGAGCTAAGTTTGAATTAGAATATATATATATATATATATATATATATATATATATATATATATATATATATATATAATAGTTTGAATTACTATCTATACTCTTAATAGTTAAGTTTAAATTAGTAATTTCCAAGTATGTTGACATAGTTTTGATAGTTTTCTCTTACAATATGTGCATACAAATATTTACCAGCGTCAGAGGACAATATTGGGAACTGAACCCAGATATAATAGAGGTACAAAATTAGAACTAACCACAGCACTACCCAAAATGACTTCATAGCATTAACTTCATTTCAGCTGTGTCGTAAGTTACATGGGGTCCGTTTCACATGCTGTAAGAGTGCCAAAGACAGAACTGCCATGTCTGTTACACTGGAGCAGGTGCAGGTGTTACAGCTGGAGCATGACCTAGCCCCACATGTCTTTACACAAGCTCTGGACTGCTTTAGAAGGTATCTGTCTGTCTATCAGCCTGTCTTTATCTTTCTATCACAATGTCTATTAGAGTCAGGAACCAAAATACCAAGTCTGTTATTCTTGAATAGAGCCAGATGTTACAGTTGTAATATGATTGGAATCCACTTTTCTCCAAATATTCATCACATTAGGATTACTCTCTGCTACCTCCAGATCAAACCCTCCTTGAAAGATGAAAAACGTCTTTTCAGCTATATAACATATAGACAAAGGGAAGCAACTCTTAGAGCTTAACCACCACCACCCCACCACCCTTTAGATCCACTTGTTGGCCACTGGTATCCCTGATGTTACCAGTTTCAGCTATAACTTGCCGCCATCAACAGTGACCCCCAGGAATCCATATAAATGTTTCTACCATCCTCATTTTTGGAATATGCATCCATGCTGAGTGTCATGGAATTTGATTGACACTATGTGGGACACTAATGTTGTACCGAGATTTGTTGGTGTAAACCATTCAAACCTGTCTCACAGCAAACAGTGAAAGTTGTGTATTATTGCATATATGCAAGCTTTGGCAGACCCTTTTTACCCATGCTAAATATGTACTAAAATGCAAAGAGCATCTAAAATACCACGGTGTGCCAGAAAATTAGGGACTACATTTGAGATTTGCAGATCTATCTCTTGCCTTTTCCAGAGATAAATGGAAGATAAATTCATGCTGATGTTAGTAGTGTCAGCTAATCAGTATTACAGCTTTTGTACAAGTCTATAAGTCTAAAACTGCTCGTAGGATCTTTATGAAACTTGCTTGGGGAGTGGAGATTGCTTTATCTTTTTATCAAAATGAATCCCACGCAATGGGGAAAGGGATTGAGGAACTCACTGGTCAGTCCTAATTTTATATATTTTGTTTTTTATATATTTTGTTCAATTCTGTACACATTTGCTATGTTGCATGGTTTTATAATTGGATTTATAATTTGAT
This sequence comes from Megalonaias nervosa, assembly GCA_016617855.1. Classification (NCBI taxonomy): domain Eukaryota; kingdom Metazoa; phylum Mollusca; class Bivalvia; order Unionida; family Unionidae; genus Megalonaias; species Megalonaias nervosa. The sequence goes on from JAECUM010096255.1 coordinate 79,717, forward strand.
TGTTTTAGAAAAAAGACAGTTGCATTTATTTTTAAACTGACATTTCTCACAGAATACAGTTCCCAATCTCATTACCATTATGAAAATAAACACTGCTACCACTCAAATCCAGCAATCCTGGATGGATGAAAAACAGTTTTTCTATCTCTGTCACAGGCAAAGGGGAGAAACTATTCCAAATTTTTTCATTACTAGGTGACTACCCTTGATCTAGATGTTTACAGTGAAAGCTACAATTAACACTGCATCAGCTTTCAGTATCGTCCTTAATTTACCCATCAATTAAAAGTGTCTCTGCATGGTGTTCATAACCATATTTTTGATAAAGATTGCTTTCAGTTTGTGGACTTCATTTTTTGACTTGGCAAGTTGCACATGGTATCAATTATACTAGGGTACATTTTAATTGTGAACACCAGATGAATTTCTCATTTGCATTTATCATGAGTCTTGTTGTTGATTTTTTTAGCACTTGTGGGTTGTTGTTTGACATTTTTTTGGTCATTTATTGTTATTTCAGATATACAATGGCAATGAAATGTGAAAATTCAAGAAGTTGAAAGTCAGCAAGGACAATCATAAAATAAGCCATGCTGGCACAAAATGCACATTAACATCACCTTATATTGTCAACAATTCATGGTCAGTGGGAACAGGGTCCATGATATTGCAGAAAAGTGTGAAAGGTAGAGATAGGAAAATCAATCAAAAGTGACGTTCTGAGTCTCCATTCAGAAACCTCATCTGTACCTAGTGTAGAGAAGAATACTAGTGGCACCTCCACCTCCTAAGATTCTTCAAGTCAGGCTGATAGTTACTATTGTATCTGCCCAACACTAGAGATGGAGAATCACATGATGACCCATCCCAAGTGTCACTCAAATTGCAGATGAGGAGACCTGTTAAGGAGATGACTTCCCAGTTGTTAGCTTTGGGGTAATTTCTATCCCTCCATTTATTTTATCTTTCCAATAAAGACTTGGTGTTGAATTAAGATTTTTCTCACAATGTTTGGTAGATCAGTGTATATAAGTATCCCAACATCTTTTGGTATGGCTACTGTGGCTATGAACTCTGTATACAAGCAGCAGAGAGGGTGAACAGACCACTTGCTTGGATTGTTAATTATTAAAACAAAATTTGTCTCAGTAGTCAACGTTTGGTCTAAACATAACCCAAAAGGTTACTTTTTTTTGTCATCAATTAGAGAACATCGTTACTTTTTAGGCAAACCTACTTTTGGTCGCACCCTCTCTGCTGCTGTAATTAAATAATTATTATTATTTCAATAATGATTGGTGAAGCTCACTCAGCAAGGTTAGCTTGAGAGCGACTAGAGGCAATCAATAAATATCTACCCATGAGAGATTCTGTCAAACAAAAACTACAGGCACGTCAGGAATCTCAGGTGGAATTTGCAGAAGGTGCAGAAGGATTATTTAAACTGATTACAAAGACTACTGAAGGTCTTCTCACTGCATTAGAAAAAACTGCTGAAGCAACTGGAAAAATAGCAGAGCGAACTAAGAAAACAAAAAAGATTTTGCGAGAGCTTCCTGCTGAAATAGCTGCTACTCAGCCAGTGCGAGAAGTACTTGAAGGTATTGGCCAAGTTCATGCTGAAATAGGTGAAATAAAAGAACAAATACAACAATCACAACTAGAATTAAGAAAATCAAGAATCAGGATTGATATGACTTATAAATTTTATCCAAGATATATCAAATATGTTTGATCTGTTAAAAACAAAAAATTACATAATTTTGCTGCGGAAAGTTTTTTCATAAAAATAATTATTTAAAAACCGATTATATTCGGGAAGTAACAGATGATGAAAAATGGTACAGATGGATATATCGTATACATAAAGGACTTAAATCTGTTCGACAAAACGATCTGGATTATATTGAATATATTAATAAAGCATTCAGTAATGCTGAAAATTTACGACATCAACAATCACCACGGAAAATTATTAAACCAATAATTGAGGAAGAAGAAGATCAAGACGTTCCTGATATAACTGGAAGTGGCATTGGTACAAGTACCACGGGAAGTGGTCTCATTACTCCATGTCCAGATAACATTCTTGCTGATCTTGATCGACTAGAAATTTTAATCAGTGGAAAACGAGCTGGTAATAACTCTCCTGAGATCATCAACAAAATAACATCAATTTGTCAACGATTATTTACAGGCGGTATCATGGACATTAATGTTTACTGGGAACTCATCGATGAAATTATCGACGATTACCACAGTGACTAAACAGTAGATATAATAACTATAATAAAATGATTATACATAATGCTCAATGTGGACCAACCATGGTCAGGGTGATAAATTCGCGATTACCAACCTATAAAGCGTTCTACGGCAATGGACTTGGTGATGTTGTTCAGGGTCTGTTCGCAAGGTTAGCTCCAAAAGCAATACCTGTTGCAAAACAATTAGGCATGAAAGCTATAGACGTTATTCATGATAAAGGTATTGGTGCTGTTGGTGATGTTGCCGGTAAAGCATTCTCAGCAATCAAAGAAAGATTAGCACGATTAATACGACGAAAACCACAACCAGTAAAATTACCCAGCACTACGGATAGCATCACATCAAGGTGTCTATGCACCGCAACATATATTTGTTGCGCTCCAAGATGCTGCACAAGTAAATAATCAAACAAATAGTACAATGATATTTAACAAACTTGGCGTCACAGAAGTTTCACTGCAGATAAATGGACATCAGGAACCTTCCAAGGATATAATATTTCGATCAAAATTATGTTGCACGTGCATATCATCGTTTGATGACATTTATGGGACGCGATCAAAATATCGATTCTGGTTTACAAATATCACAACTAGATTTTACAACCCTATATCCGATCTATTACTTTTCACTGGAACATTTAGATTTATTCAGACAATCTGTCGTTGATATGCACTTCCAAGCTCGTGTTGAAAGAGGAGCAATTGCCAGTTATAGAGCAATCGTGGTTATATTGTCAGATAAAACAATGTTACTTGAAGGTGTTGGTGGTCGCATGAGAGTCGTTGATGCCCCAGTCGAAAACATGTAAATTAAAAATCAAATATTATTATAAATATCATATCATAATGTTAGTGTCAATCTGACTCCTGGTCAGATTAAAAAACTACAATCAGCGTCCAAAGATAACTGTGGAACAACAATATCGTTAAAACAAGGACAAATCTCAGGTGGTCCGAATAAACTATCGCTGACAGAACATCAACTAAAGCACTTCAATGACGCTAAAAAATCAAAAACCGGATTACGACTTAATCTTTCAGCGAGTGCTATTAGCAATGCTGTTAAAACCGGTGGAATATTTCCACTTCTCGCAGCTATACTCGCGTTAATAGCCACTGCAGCTCCAGCTGTTGCAAAAGCTGCTGCGTTAGGTGCTGTTGGAACTGCTGCTGGATTGGCATTGAAGAAAGCTACAGGAAAGGGTTTAAAAAGATCTTAAAAAAAAAGAGACAATCCGTCGGATCAGGTCTGAGATTACTAGGGGCAATACCTGGGTACAGAAGCGGTCTGAAATTACCAGGGACAATACCCAGGTACGGAAATGATTTGAGATTGCCAGGAGCGATACTCCGCTAATTCTTCCAATGTCAGATTTTGATTTACTTGATGCTGCTCCTCAACTAAACATAAAAAATTTCAGAGGTGTTTTTATGCGTGATCAATTGCCGCGTAAACCATACTGCGTTGAAACTGGTATTATTAACCTCGATGAATCCACTAACACAGGTACACATTGGGTTGCATACGCGATTGATCCACGTGGAATTATTTATTTTGATTCGTATGGTTTAGCACCACCAAAGAATTTTTAAAATATGTGAGCGCAGTACCTCATACTGCGGTGCAAGGTACTCCAATCTGGTATTCAACGTTACCAACACAAAAATTAACAGATCCACCAATATGTGGCCGTGAAGCATTTGCTATACTTGACGTGATTTCAAAATCATCAATGCCACCTCATATATAACTGTTATATTATTGTATAATGGTAGATATTTACGGAATATCAGCTGAAACTAAAACCAAACAAAAACCAAGTAAAGATTTATTCAAGCAAGTAACAAAAAAATGATCAGCGACGAAATATCTGATCTGCTCAATCTTGCCAGTGTTGATCCTGGTGAACTTGTAATATTTCAAAACCGTGAAGGAAAATTAATGATGAGTAATATTTCAATCAGCGATATCATTGTTCATAACAGAGCAACACGAGAAGGTCTTGTTGTCATTTATGACCGGGAAGGAAAGCTTGTCCCTAGCGCTGTTACTCCATCGTTGATCCAAAATAGTATATCCGAATGACTTTTAAAGACCGGTGATACAATGGATGGACCCTATTAACATGAACAACAATAAAATTACCAACGTTGGAGAAAAAACAGATAATCTCGATGCTGCAACAAACAAATATGTCGACAATAACAATATTCCGATGACAACTTCATTCTCGGCAATCAGTGATGGAATGACCTCATTTAGAACTGAATTTTTTAATCATGTACAACTGTTTATGAATTTTCGCAGAAATATAAACAGAACCATTAATGAATTTTTTGGAAGTCCACCAACCATTGACATAAAACTCGCCGACGTTAACACGAAACTCTACGACATTGTCAGTGGAATTCCTAATATCATTTGAAAAACTAATCTGATTAAAATTTCTCCTGTGCAGATTAACAATATAGTACACAGTGTATCATCAGGATCATCAACATGGACACCGAGCGATAACACTATCAAACATACCGCGGAAGTAACTGGTGTGTACAGGCTGTCCGTGTTCAGCTCTGCAAAATTTAGGATATTTACTACATTTCCATGGCGTCATTCAACTGATAATTTTTCTGGAACTGTGTCTATAGTGTTAAATAAAGATACCGAAGAAACGTTTATACTGGAACAATCTGATAAAAAATTAACCACAGCGTCTTACTGGTGGTGTCTTGAATTCATCGCTGAAACACCTCAATTGATTACTTAATATAGTATAATGATCGATGCTAACCAACACAGGTACAATCAAGTATGTGAGTGTCAAACCAAACTGAAAAATATCATCGACGAGTACAGCACAGAAGTAAACAGATATCGTAGGCGTGCAGTTGTCATCGACGTAGTTGTTTATTCGGCATCTGCGATCATTGCTGGAACTGGTGTAATATTGTCCGCGATAACTATGACATCACCAGCCATGTTAACAATTTGTGATTCATCTGCGACAACAATTGCTGGTGTCCTTAGCATCGTTGCAAAAAAATTATTGACGTGTACATGAGAAATTACACAAGTACATGTTAAAACTGCACGCAGCAACGTTAGCGTATTTGAAGTTATCATCGTTGATTTCATCATGCCTCAACAACGGTATAATTACCAACAACAAATTTGCAGTGATAATGGAGATTTACAATGAGGCATTAGAAGAAGAAAAAATAGAATTAAAAAATTAATAATAATAATAATGTCGCCACAAGAACTACTGCAACAGATAGCTAACAATACAGCGCCGCCGCATATAACAATGATATCAACCAGTTCATCCATGCCGGAATTCAGTATTGTTTATCGAACTGCAATTCCAGCAAAAGAAATAGCGCTAGCACAATTACGAGTTTATTATAGGTGGCCAAATATCAGATCAAAATCATTTAATGGCTTCACCGCGAATAACTCATTAGTATTTGCAAATAAAACCCGTGATGATGGAACTCCTGACTGGCAAGTTGTTAGCATTCCCACAGGCAGTTATGAAATCAAAGAGGTCAACGAAGAATTTCAGCGCAGAATTAAATCTGTCACTGGCAAAGAATCAAAAGATATCCATTACTACTCACGAACCAATGTTGTCGGCTGTGATTGAAATTTTTTCTCCCGATTACGCCGTTGACATTTTTCAGTCTTCCATCAGACATGTGCTTGGAAGACCTGAAGTTCCACCGGCGGTGTCAACGACAGTATTGCCAGAACCGACCAAGGATGAGTTTCTCATGAGGGAAAAAAAATTCATGAAAATTCCAGGATATCGAAAAACTTACCAATGGAAGGGTGTAATGAAACCGGGACGAGTTGAATTTTTCCACGATGGTTATGAATTATATTATGCTGAGGGATCTGAATTTGCAATAAAACATGATCTATACAACTTTGTTGATACCAAACGTGGATTAATAGAGTTTAATCAAAAGTTTTATGAAGAACTCGCAAGTTTGCTAAAGCATGAACACAAAAAAACACTTGATGATTTAATAATTTTGTTTTCCAACATTACCACGCATTACAACGATGATATTAAACAAAATATCATCAAAACTATACAACACCTGAACATGATGGCGTCAGATATCAGGTATGTTTACTTAATGAAACTATTTTTTTACAGAACTAAATCAATAATTCCTGGTGTATTTAATTATATGGGGGTAGTTTCACCTCAAAACGTTTTAGATGATAATGATCTGATAAAATCAGTCAACGTTGTAATCAATGAAAATTTTCCAAAGGTTTTAGAATCATGGAAAAAGTAGGACCACCACCAACAATTCTCCGACACAACAATGATCCATACGGCGAAGGCAAACATGTTTCTCCGGGAATTGTAAATATATCATCAATGATCACTGTCAGTCTAGTTTGTGATGCTATTGATGGTAGTTATAGCATAGATTTACAAAAATCCAACCAAGCCCAGCAAGGATACATTTTATACACATATACCCCTCGAGTCCCTCCAGGATTTTTAATTGTATCAGAGCCAAGCAACGTTATTTATCTGCGTGTGCATAATCCGCTGTTATCGTGGATAAATTTTAAACTTACTGATCAGTCCGGATACCTTTTGGATTTACGCAGAGAGGAACTGAATATAAGTCTGTATGTATGCTTCTAGAGCGTCATCTTAAGATCTTACGCTTATAGAACGTCATCGTAGATCTTACTTTCATGGAACAAAAGAAAAACAGAATAAATATTATTATCAGAATAAAAAAAAATATTCTACTCAGAATAAAAAAAATAATCTGATTCTGAGTAGAATTTTTTTTTGTTGCTATTATCAGAATAAAAAATTATTATTATTATTATTATCTGATTCTGAATAAATAATCTGATTCTAAATAAATATTATTTTTACTGTACCACAGTCACAGTGACATCGTCATCACTTTCACTTTCACTGTGGGATGAGTAACACTCGTCACTATCCTTTGCAAGTAACTCTTCCGCGGCTTTACTCGCTGTTATAATCTCGTTCAGTTGTCTTAAACGACCATTTACTCATTTTTTTGTTTTGTATTTATGAGATAATTTTGACCTAATTTTTTTCATTGAGGTTGCAAGAGGAACAAATAATTTTACCTGATTATCTGTAACTGATGCCAATGATTGCAACATTGCCTGCTGAATAATCTTTACAAATCTGTAATCGGATGGTAGCATATTATACTTGTTCTCGAATTTTTGAAATTGTAATGATTCAAAATCGCACATAATTTTTTCAGGATTGAGTTCATCAGAAATTTTCATACCATCATGTTGTAATTGCCTAATGGCAGCAATAACAGCATTAATATTCTCTTGATTCATTATATAATAAATATTTATTTAAAATAAAAATAATTCTGAATAATAAAAATAAAAATATTAAAATTGAAAAAAAATCTTACAAATTTGAGAGATTTTGATGGGGTGTTTGCACGATCAAATCAAGAAATTTATTTGAATTTCACAAATCCGATGGGGTGTTTGTACAATTGAAAATGAGGAATTCTAACAAAATTCGATAATTTTGATGGGGTGTTTGCACGGTTAAACTGAGAAATCTTAACAATTTTGCTAAATTTCAGTTTATATAGTATAAAATAATTTATGAAATATTTTTATAAAATTGAAAAAGTCTGAGAAAATCTTACAAATTTCATAAATGTGCTGGGGTTTTCACCCAACGAAAATGAGAAAATCTTACAAATTTGAGAGATTTTGATGGGGTGTTTGCACGATTAAAATGAGAATTTCTAACAATTTCACTGGATTTCAGATTTATAATATAAAATAAATTTGTGAAATATTTTTATGAAAATGAAAAAATCTTACAAATCTGAGAGAATTTCATAAATGTGATGGGGTTTTGACCCAACGAAAATAAAAGAAATCTTACAAATTTCAAAGATTTTGATGGGGTGTTTGCACGATTAAAATGACAGATTTATAATATAAAAATATTTTTATGAATCAGAATTAATATAATAATAAAAATATTTCTGAATCAGAATTAATATAATAATTAGAATATTTCTGAATCAGAATTAATATAATAATTATAATATTTTTATGAATCAGAATTAATAATAAAAATAATTAGAATTAATATAATAATAAAAATATTTATGAATCAGAATTAATATAATAATAAAAATAATCAGAATTAATATAATAATATTTTTATGAATCAGAATTAATATAATAATAAAATTAATCAGAATTAATATAATAATAATGATATCTATTAATCAGAATTAATATAATAATAAAATAATAATAAAACTATCGTGGCCCAAGATTACAAAAAATAAACAGCAGCGATGATGTTCGGTCTACCATTTGCGGGTCCCTTCATTGCCAGTAAATCCTTTACCATGAGGTCCTAAGAGCCCTTTCATTGTTATTGTACAAATTGTCAATGTGGCACTCTTCATGGTTAAGGCCTCTCCAATGGCCCACTGGCACCTCATGAGGATTTTTCTTTTGGCAAACATTCTTTCTGAATGTTCCCTGTGTGGGTATCCTACCCGTTAGTGAGGTCACAAGGTCATGAAAACACATCAGCCTACTGTTTATTTTTGAGGGGGTTCCAATAGACACGCTCCCCGGCGAATTCCTAATGTGTGAAACGAAATATTAGGAATTCAGAGAGCTGTCTTGTTTTTCAATCTAATGTACACCCCCCCCCCCAAAAAAATCAAACCCTGGAGTGAGTGCAAAACAGCACCCACCACGTTCGACGTGGTGGGAAAGTGTACATGAGACCCCATGGGGGAACCCCTCCCATTTTATTATAGAAAAATGGCATCATACCGCCCCCATCGACAATGTGTCTGCCATGGGAATCAAACCACAGGCCTCAGTATCAGAATCCAACATTCTAACACTACCACAGTCCCATTCTTGCAAATACAGTGTTCAGAAATTACTACAAAGTTATCTATACTACTATGTGAACTGCAGTGAGATTTCGCATACATTTCAACTGACGTGAATTTATTTTAATTTCACACAGATTTTAACTGAATAAAATGCAGTGTGATTTCACACATGAAACTGTGGTGTGGATTTATTTTAATTTTAACTAAATACAACGTGGACATAAAATACCGCAATGTATTGGAAACAGATGTTGACCTTACTGAAAGATCTAAAAATAACCTACCTGGAAATTTCATACAGATCTATATGCTTAACCAACCTGAATTTGCATGCAAAATAATCTGAATTTATAAACCCTAGCCAACAAAAATATGGTTAAAATACAACTTATGGAGGGTAAATATCTTTCAAATCACTGACTACAGACAAAAAAAAAGAATAGCTATCTCTTTCAGTTGTTTTATACGAGCGTTCACATGTCAATCAATAACAAGCGGGACAACTGCAGTTACTCTATCAGTGATGACAGTATTATCTCGCTTCGTCAACGATAATATTTTCTTGTTTTATGCAGAAATGGCAGTGTACTGAAATGTGATTCGCTGTTCGAATTTCTGTGAAAATGCTGATCTGGTTATATCTGCCACAAATTTTACCAAACGCCTGCAAATATCAAAATATTTAGCACCTACATATATTGAGGAAAATATTATCTCCTCGCCTGTATCTACATTTATAGATACAACTGATCTTGGAGATTTATCATTATAACCAACTCTTCCAAACTTACAATTCTCCTTTTGTGTAACTCCCTGCAGGTTAGATAAAGAGTTATCTTTCTGATCTAAGTTGATATGATCAATCACAAATCCATCTTTGATCAGTCCATGAAAACATTCGAACACGAATCGGTGTGAGTAATAATTTTTTTCCCTCAGCTCTAAACATGAGATACCCAGTATTACTAACAAAACTGACTGGTTTCTTTAATCGACAGTTTCAGATGATACCATCTCTTGATGCTTCATAATTTTTAATGGTGGGATGTGTTGCGAATTCATTTTGCTCCATTTGTATTTACTAATATTATTTGTCTAAATTGTTATTTTGAAACCTGGCGAGATAGTCTTCAGCAGTTTTTATAGGAGACTCAACATTTTTTTTATCATAATATCGTTTCATCTCTCTGTATCTTTTGCCAACACATTGCCAAAATAACCGTGTTTCTCCTCTGACACCAACACCACACCGCAAGCACGGTTTTGGTCCTACACTTCCACGTCGGAAACTTTGCCTATGATAACCACAGAATTTGTTTACGCATGCGCGGTTACTCGGTGTTATAAATCCAATCATGAGCCAATTACATTTATTGTTTGCTTGAATCATTATATATATAATTAAAGTTTAATTAAACACATATTTGCCTTAATTATAATATGGAGGAATTCACGAGATTATCTGCAATTAAGCCTTCCAGTGCTAGATTTGATCTTGACAAACTGTCGAAACTTAAATTTAGTGTTTCGATGCAAGATTTGGTGCTGATGAATAAGGATATAATTAATCGTATCAATGAAGCCAAGAAGGAATTTCACAACGATGGTGCAGTTCATGCGGGGTCAACATTCAGAATCATGAATAATATTGATGCTACAATGAATGATTTGCAAGCAAGAAAGATCATTAACTACCTCGATGATCAGCGATATATTAGTCAGATAAAATTTACTGTGCAGACAGATGACGACGTTTGGATTATCTGTGACAAACGTGAATCTGTCCGCATGACCGTTGGAAATAACATCGTTACATTGAATAAAAATTCCAAATCAGGTATGCTGACCGGTATTGACAAACCATATTACGAACGAGCATATCCTGTGACTGCATTTGTTTATTCGTTATATCCGCTGAATAATAAACTTAGCGTTGATGATCTTGTGCCGATGAAACTGTCAAGGATAAATTGTGTAGCTGAGCGAGTTACAGAACATTTTGCAGCAGTGATACGTGGAAACGGTTTAACAGGTCTAAGACGTAAAAAAATAAATATCTGGGCAGAAACAGTTAAAGATACCAGAGCATCTGTCAGCAACATTGCTGAGCTGGGAAAGAAATCAAAATTTCCAATAACAGTGAAAACGTTAACCGGAGAGATTTTATATGCGCCGAAATATGAATCAAAGGGAGCTCCGATAACAATTATTGATCA
>JAECUM010096256.1:0-40791 GCA_016617855.1 Megalonaias nervosa
AAGAGGTGTTTCCCTAATGCATCGTCAACTGTCCTCAGATACTGTACAAGTTTTTAAATTGGCTTTTAATTTGCATAAAATGAGCATCCAGTGCATCACCTATGTTGTAAAGAGCATGATTATGCTCATTTATTAGGGAGGCACTTGGTGAAGATGATGCTGACTAGATGAAATGGAGTTGGAATTTATATTTGTGCAGCTTTGTCAATTCAACTCTTTCATTTGTTTTGTCAGTGTGTGTGTGTATATATATATATATATATATATATATATGGGAAAAAAAAGAGGGATAGAAAAAAGAAACCAGTCCCACTGTTGGCTTGAAGGGTTTTGAGGTATAATTTATATCCAGATTTTTTAAAAAATTTTTTGCTTGTATCCATTCGCATAAATAAGCCTTTGAGGGTAGGAGTTTGGGTCTACCTGACATATCTTTTTTTGTAAACAACATATTACATACCTAATTCATGTCTATGATTTTAGATTATATTTTTTATGATCATAATTATTTAGAGGTAAGAAACCTGGCTGAGTCAAACCAAAGACTTCTAAAAATGGTACTAACAGGTGCCTCGCTAGATGCTCAGCATTAAGAGGTTAGTGTTAGGACTGGTCAGCCTGGTGTCAGGATAATGTGACTGGGTAGGACATGATGCTACATGTCTGTGGCATGATGCCCAGTGCTCGACATCACTGTAAAATTTCACTGCAGACATCATAGCGATATGAGTGAAAAATTGTTAAAGATATGTTAAAAATCCAAATCACACACAAACACATGCACACACACACACACACACACACAGACTCTCTTAGAGGTACACATATTTACTTTGATCTGAGTTGAGGATATAGGTATTCCCCATTGGATGTTTGCTGTTTTTTTTCTTAAAATTTTAGTAATTGACATGATTGTGTTGACAACTTTGGATGTTCCAGAAATGAACTTATGACCCTTATCCTGCTTATCCTGGTTTTGTTATTGTGTCTTAGTTTTTATATATAAAGGTAGGGATAAACAGAATAAGTTATTTGTTGAATTTTAATAAACTTGTTGGTTTTTGTTCTTTTCTGTTATTTAGTTTAAGACCATAGAGTTGTATCAAATCCACAAAAGAAACCCCATATCAGTAAATCTGGACTACAATGAAAAAAGAAAGAACAAAATAGAAAAAGGAAATGTGCCTGACTTAACAGCTGAAGATACAATATAGGTTCTAATCAGTGGCTGCCAAATTGATTTCTAGGAATAATAGTAAATTCTCTCAATCTCTTTTTAGCTGCTGTTTGTGTTTTTGTCCATTGCAGAGAGATGGGCCTTGTGGTTATTAAAAAATGTAGATTGCCAAATTATTTTAGCTACTACCAGATTTTGATATTACTGTCTGTGGTATCAGAAAAAAACAACTTGCTGGTCTTTGATATTGATAAGCTTGGTCTCCCAGTGACATTTCAATTGCTTGATTTGCATTGCTCAAACTACTCTCATGGCCTAGACCATTTTAAATAAAGATTTAGTTATTATTTTTGAAGTTTTAATTGTTAAAGTGTTGCTTTTAAGTTTTATTTTATTTGACTAGATGACTATACTTGTAGATTGTTTCACGCTTTTTTGTCGAGTTTTCAGATTTGTACAGGAATATGGATTTGTTGGTTTTTCTAATTATTTGTGAATCTGTCAACTTTATGGATTGTTCTCTGCCCCTTTATAAATAAATAAAAAAATTAAAACCTTGGAATATGAGTGACATGGTACTGATGATAGATAATTTTAAGTAACATCCAACAATTAATGTGCTAGGTGAAGAAGAAAGTATAAGTTTAAAAATTATCTGTACTAAATTTGGTATTTTTTTAAACTTTGAATTTTTTCTAGCAAGCAAAATGTAAAGATTTAAAGAATTATTTAGAGAGACTTTTGTGGTGGCATTGGTGGATTATTGGTCTAGTTCTTGTGATTACCTTTATTCTTTTACACATAATTTCAATAGATTATTGTTATGTGTATATCCATATCAAGTTTGAAGAGGGCTGTCCAGACTAACTCGCTGTCCAACAAAACAATGGTACGTCAGACGACACACTTAGGGAGTACAAGTGATGAGGCAGGTCAGAATCAGATGGATGTAGCCCAGGGGGCAGGAGTAGCCACAGGAAGCAATACAACTACTCCAGCCATAGCAGTACCAAAAAGAGACAGGTATCCAGAAATCTATGGTAAGCAGTACCTTTGGAAGACTCAAGATTTGAGATTTATGAATAGAAATAAATGTCATAGTCAGGTGGTCTATTTAGCAATAAAATAATTATCAGGCTGATTCAGGTCTTTCTCAACCGCTCTGGTGGCCTAAGTGGTTAGAGCATCTGTCTCAAATGTGGGAGGTCGCAGATTCAAACCACGGCCAGGTCTTACCAAGATTTATAAAAATGATACTAACAGCTGCCCTGCTAGGCACTCGGCATTAAGACGTCAGCCTGTTGTCATGTGACTGGGTGGGAAATTATGCCACATGTCTGCAGCATTATGTTCCAGTGCTAGACATCGCTATAAACTGCCACATTGCAATATTTGTAGTGATGTGACTGAAAAATTGTTAAAGCCACGTTAAAAATCCAAAACACACAAACTCGTGTCTTTGTCTGTTATGGCCAGGAGATTAAATAATGGAACAGGAGTTTTAGATTCAGTTTGCAAATGTATGATTGTCAAACACAGCATCTCCAGCTCCTTTTTTCCTTTGAAATTCAAGCACCAGCTGAAGCTCAGCCCTGGGAGCTCCCCACATCAGATATCACATATACTTGTATATATGATGTGATATCTTCATTAGTTACACATCTACAGGATATATCAAAGGCTAAAATTTAATTACAGATATCTTCATTAGTTACACATCTACATCTACATAGGTTATAGACTTGTATTTTCCTTTGTTGCGACCTTGACCTTAAAGTGTTTGTGTGGTTGTGGTTTATAACTGTGCTTGGTGGTGATATGCAACTTAAAATTTCATAAAAAATAAAATTAATGTGAAATTATGGTTCAGAAGTTACACTTTACATAAGAATACCAGTCAGTCACATATTCACTTTCCATGGCCTTCACCTTGAGGTAGGGAGCATGGCTGTGGCATGTGACACCCTATCTGTATATAATATATAATTGGTTAAAATGTTATTAAAATAAAGTCAATATGTCAAACGTTATACATGGATAGAGGTAAGATTTATATTTTCCTTTGCTGTGATGTTGACCTGGATGCAGGGAGCATAGTAATGATGTGTGATATGCTAGTCACAGTATTTAATATGCCCCAATGAAGACAGGTGTATATAAAGTGAATAAGATATTGAATAAAATAAGACATTTAACCTACTTTGAGTCCCTCCTTTGTGATAACTCAGTTTCCAATGTAATTCCTCTTCCTGTGATCTAAATTTAATGCATTGAAAATAGACATACATCATATAATGTAAAAAATATAGACTTGGAGCAAGGGATATAAAAGATAGACTTGCAGCATGGCATAGAAAAGACAGGCTTGCAGAATGGCATAGAAATGATAGACTTGTAGCATGGCATAGAAAATATGAACTTGCAACATAGCATAGAAAATATAGACTTGCAGCATGGCATAGGAAATATGAATCAGCAGCACAGCATAGAAAAAAAAGAATTGCAGCATGGCATATAAAATATAGACCAGCAGCATAAACATAAAAAAAAATAGACTTCCAGCAAGGCATAGAAAATATAGACTTGCAGCATAGCATAGAAAAGATGGACTTGCAGCATGGCATAGAAAAAAAAGATCTGCAGCATAGTTCAGAATATGGTTAAGTTTGATTTATTAATTAATGTATGGCCTTTAATATTTTATATGTCATAACCAGGGGTCATGCTAGACTTGAATTTTAGGGAGAAGTGACTTTTCCTTTTGGACAGAACAGGGAGAAGTGAGATGCTGAACAGAGAGAAGTGGGAGCAAAGCAAGAAATGCAATATATATATATATATATATATATATATATATATATATATATATATATATACCACATACATTAAAAAATAACATGCATTTAAAGTGTTGGTATAAAGCACTTTGATATACCAATACTATTGGTATATCAAATTCTGATCCGCCCATGGCGCAATAATACTCATATATAAACATTCTCGCGAGCGTCTGTAGTTGATTCTAGATCAATGATCAATTTCCACACATTAGTCAATAGTGACGTATGAAAAATAATGATGAAAGTATTAATAATCCCCGTTTTCTAAATTAATTTAATATGGTACACATTTTCATCACAATCCTTTCTGCTTTCTGTTCTCTCCCCCCCCCAAGCATAACGGACAAACTGCGCAGAAATGTGGAATGAGAGAGAAAAGGAATTTGGGCTGGATTAAAACCTTGAAATAGAAATTACACCAAGTGACCTACAAGAATATGGTTCGTCGTAACGATACGTGTGCACTTTCCTTGGGATTTATCAACAGTGTTTATCAATGATACAATGTTGCAAATCAGTAAATTCCTCGGTCATGTGGTACACATACTGTGATATATTTAATGTTATGTTTTGTTTTGTTTTTTTTTGTTTTTTCTTAAACATACCATAATGTTCTAAAAATTTGATTATTATTATTATTTAAATATGAAAATGTCCAAAGCTCGCTCTCTCTCTCTCCCTCTCTTGACCATCATAGCAGGATACGGGCTAAAATGTATGAAATGGCGAACGTAGAGGATTTTCCGACAATATATCTGGACTTATGAATGATGGTAAAAGTTAAGTCAAACCGACCAAAGCATGAGAGAGAGAGAGTCAGACAGACCAACAGACAGAGACAGAGTTTTAAAGTCAAACCGACGAGAGAGAGAGAGAGAGAGAGAGAGAGAGAGAGAGAGAGAGAGAGAGAGAGAGTTTATGGGTCGGTTGTACTGTTGCTAAAACAGAATAATGACTTAGATCAACGGTAAATATATTAAAATATTTTAATTACCTCTTGTTGGTTCGTCAGTTGGCTTAGTTTCTATTCCACATTAATTTCCATGAGCCGGTATTTGAATGGTGTAGCTATCCAAGTGTTGCTACTGCTCTACTTTTATCATTACAACCATCTTTCATGTTTAAATCATGAGTGTGTATTATATTGATTTAATCAATGTGGAGAAAAATAGAAACCAAGAAAAGAAAACAATCAACTTATCAATATGCAGAGGTGATTGTAAATAGCCACTAAGGCAGAGAACTACATTTTGTAGCGGACACACTAGGGGATGTGAGGAGTTCATTCACTAGGTCAATACACGGCTGCCTGTAGTAAATCTGAACTCCGTTCAAAGGTCAAATATATGTACTTGTATGTGATATAAACAAAATATATGTACAGTATGTACGCTGTATCAATGATATACCACTCGTTGTATAAATTTTTCATTAAAAGGAAACTCAGCAAGCTTCGTTTCCTTTTAATGAAAAATTTATACATCTCGTGGTATATCATTGATACAGCGTACATACTATACATATATTCTATATATATATATGTGTGTGTGTTGATTTCATTCTCTATATTTGAATTATGCCCTCTATTTCCCAGTATGCTTATTTACATTTAATATTGTTTTTAAGCAATACTTTATTTTCAAGTAGAAACTTTTCTGAGTTTTATCTATATTATAAATACATTTGGTGCATGTTTAAAACTATCATATTTATATGCAGTGTATTTTGGAAATATGACTTAAAAAGAGAAGCTATACATTGTAATGAATTTTAACTGAGTAACTAGATTACATT
The DNA here is from genome assembly GCA_016617855.1 of Megalonaias nervosa. Lineage (NCBI taxonomy): Eukaryota > Metazoa > Mollusca > Bivalvia > Unionida > Unionidae > Megalonaias > Megalonaias nervosa. The sequence continues at coordinate 5,812 of JAECUM010096256.1, forward strand.
ATTGTAATTGCAAGTTAGCACAGATGCTTAATCAACTACCCTTAATCAAAACTGTGTCTTTTTACTTTCCTAAAGTTCACTATAAAATGGCAGTTGAAAAGATTTCTTATCTTGTTTGAAACAAACCCAGTACCATGTACATGAGAGCAAATGCACGTCCTTCATCCTAATTTCTTTGTTGCCGATAAAACTTTACCCTAACTGTTCATAGACAACTCACTGAAGAATTAAAGTCAGTATATGAATGAACTAAACCCTTTCTTTCAACTGAATTGACACAGCCAACATGCAAGTGCATCTATTTTTAGAAAGAGGGGTTTCCTTAAGGTAACCACTCACTTTATAGCTTTGTTACAACACTCCATTAATAGGATTGCAAATATAAGGTTTTATTATTTGTCTACTTAAATGGTGTAATGTTAGGCATTGGTTAAACAGTATTTGCTTTGCTGTCTTTTTTTTCTTTGTATTTTCACAAAGATGAGTGAACTCAGAATTCAACCTTGACCTTACAGTGTCTCTTGAATTCCACAACACAGCATTGTCCTGTATGTTGCTAACCTACATAATTGCATTTTAAAGCTAAATCTTCAATAACGTAATATTTACACTCTATTTATTTTATAAATTGTGTATTTTCCTGAATATATTTTCCCAGTGGTTTATGAAAAGGGACAATCTAATAAAGTGGTACTTCCCAGACACAGCAACATGTGTTCGACCCGAGCTTGATGTTGAAAAGAGCAATAATCTGAAGGAAACAAAATCATACCGAGTGACAGAAATCATACTGAGTGACAGAAATCATACTGAGTGACAGAAATGACCCCAATGACCAGTTCTGACATAGGACCCTATCAATCATACTGAGTGACAGAAATTACCCCAATGACCAGTTCTGACATAGGACCCTATCAATCATACCATAAATATAGTACGATGACAGGCCCTATGTCTGAATGGGTTATGGGGGTAATCTGAGGTAGTTTTGTCACTTGGTATGATTTCTTTTCTTCAGATTATTGCTTTTTTTCAACATAAAGCTCATGTTGAGCACTTATGGACACAGCGATGTCTGCCATTATTTCTCCATGACAGTCTCACTTACGGTTCCAAACTGATCTTTGTGAAGAAAATAATCTCATTGCAGCAGTTAAAATATTCAGGTTACTGATTCTGTTCTTAAAACAAAGTGCTATTTGCATAAGTTTAAGTTTCAGAACACAAGTTTGTATGTTTTTATCATCAAAGGGTAACTTAGGGAAATCAAGTAGTAATAGTTGCTAACTTACTGGGGAAAGGGATAATGGTCAGTCAGTTATCAAAACACATGCCTGTGAATGTGCAAGAGTTTGTTGGTTGGCCCACTTGATACCTGCACCAACTATTTGATGGTTTGAAGTCTACATTTCGCCTTGAGCTATAACACTGGAATTAACCTGGCCAAGGCGAGGGAGCATTTTAATAGGACAGTCATTCAATGATCCTCTAAGAAATCACCATGCAAAGTCGTGTTTGCTTTCCTAACAGAAGAAGGTGAGGTTTACATTTTTTAGGTGAACTTAGTTGCCCACTTCGCCAGGCAGCATTTCCCCTGATAACAGTTAATATTCCATTCCCTCCATCAATGATAAAACTGTCTATACTTACAAAGATGCTGCAGAAAAAAATGTGCTGAAAACAACTGTTTTACTTATATACATAATTGAAAAGCAGTGTACTAAACATAACAGATAATATGGGAACTAAAGTATTAAAATTTGTTTTCATTATTAATATATACAGAATCAACACGAGCAGTTAAAGATTGGGAGATGTCAAGGATAGCATATGAATTACACAAAGACAACCGATTCAATCCAGTAGTGAGTCAATTTCGTAAGTACCAAAATTATGTGTACAGTGCACTCCTTACATGATCAGAGTTAACCCAGATCTGCTGTTCCACAATGTGCCAGCATACAGTATGGTTAGTATAAGGTAAATGAACACCATAGACCCTGATCTGTGGGACATTGATAGATTGGGGTCTGTATGTTTGGAATCATAAGGTGGATAATTAACATTAACCCTGATGTGGGACATTATTCACTCACAGATCAGTGTCTGTACTCTGGAATCACAAGGTGAATGAACAGCATAAATTCTTTTAGTGGAACGTATACATTGACAGATCTGGGTTTGTACTGTATGGAATCATATGGTGAATGAACAGCATAAACCCTGATCTGTGTGACATTATTTAATCACAGATCAGGGTCTGTATTATATGCTGCTGGGCAGATACACGACTGCTGCCAGAAATTAACTGGGGAAGGTGAGCTCTCCCCTTGACCTTTAAAGAAATGAGGAGCAGGAAATTTATAGGGTGGTTAAACTTGTCATATGTAGTCCAAGTCATAGCTTACTCTAAACCAGATTCACCAGTTTTCTGAAAAACTACTATAGTTTCCATTTGATGAGATGTCCCCAGTGTCCAGTGTATTAATCATCTCTCAGTAACCAGTGAATTGTTCAGTTAGCTGCTTCGTGGTAGAAATCCTGGCAGAAGGAACTTTTAAGTAATGTGTTATCAACTTATGAACTGTCATGAGCTTGCCTAAATTGATTTCCTATTTGTGTGCAGTCTGGCAGAGAGACATTAAAAAAACCACACTGGTGATCAAGATCAAAGCAGACATCCTTATTTGGAGTAAAACACAGCAAGAGATCTTTTAAATTATTAGTATATATTTTTTTTTCTTTGTGGGAGATCAGGTTCTATAGGGCAAGTTATAGTGCATTGTTAATTTCAAATTAATTTTGCTTGATTAGCACACTTGCATGACACGACAGCATCACTGAATACATTACCCATGGAACGTATAAAAGTCCTGTGACTAACTATGAGCATTCAAAAACCACTTTGATTTCCCAGGAATTGACTTAAACAATTTTATCAGCTATAATCCTTTTGTAAACTCACTCAAATGATAATTATTTAATAGTATGCAGTATAGTCAAAAAATGAGGTCATAAGCCAATTTCATAAATCTGGAAGTACTGAGATTTTTCCTCTTTCTCATACAGACAATAATCTGAAAATCGGCTGTTGCTGCTGCTGAAAATTTTAATGTACAAATGTTATCCAGTAGATAAAATACAGATTCATATTGGCAGGTGTCTGGAATGGAAACCTACTGTAAAAACCTGGATAATTAGTGCATGCATGTTAGTGTATAAAGACAATACTTTTGCAGTTAATAAAGGGGGTGGGTGGTGTCAAATATAAGCATGTACAATAAAACAACACCTCTGAAGACTGATATTACATATCTAATGAAGTAATAAACGTGGCTCTATTTTTTTTAAAAACCCTGCCATTTACTTGTTGTTATCTGTATTTACTCAGTTGTGTGCACTTGAGTTGTTTTGTTGATATGGGTAATATATTGAAACTTTACAAAATAGTTCATCTTTATAGTGTAACCCTGCTATAACAGAGTGGTTTGGGTCATTGGTAGCAGACCACATTATATACAGAATCGTGTTAAAACCAAATCAGTTAGCAGAAGAAAATGATGAATGTACCAAAAAAATGACTGGGTTTAGCGGGTGGGTGTTATGAAAATCGGATGCAAAAATGCATGCTTTTGATTAATGAAGAAAAAAAATGGGTCTGAGATACACTTGTATTTTGTTTTACATTTGTGTAGTACAATCCATAATGTGTTAAATACTGTACATGTATTTGAAAAATTATGTATCAGTCAAAACCTGTTAGGAAACACAAATAACACTTGTATAAAAAATGATAGTCCTCATTTTGACCTATATCCATTGTCAACAAACATGTCATTAAAAAACTATGATATTATAGTCAGTAGCATTTGATTATAGTTGTTACATGCTACATGCAATTGTACTTAAATTGGCTTAAATTTTGGTCAGCTGGAGACAGCTATTGTCTTGCCAAGCTACCTAGGGGTTTAAGGCTATTCATAAGGAAATGAAAATGTCGGCATAGTAAAACATTTAACAAACATCTTGCACTTTATGCCACCATTGGTAGCGATTGTAAGCATAAACTTTTTTCCTGCCTAAAAGGAAACTTTCACAGCACATTGAACATGTTCATTGCTTTTATAAAAGTTTGGTGCTAATTTTCCTTGGATGAAAGGTACTTTGTTTTTTATTGAAGATTTTAGTCAGTTTGCTTTGATGGAGGGTGCATGTTATTGAAGTCACCTTTAAAGGACAACTTTGAAGGACCAAACAAATGCCCAATGTTATTGCAGCGGCAACATCAAATAATTGTAGAACATTAAGACTTAATTTTTTTTTCACTTGCTTAATATTTATACAGAATGATTGATGCTTCAGAGGTAATTAGTTTTCTTAGACGTTTCCACAAAACTGTAATTTCAGCATACATTTAAAAAGAAAGAATTAGCTGTCATTTGGTCATTTGTAGTTTCAAAGGTTGGTCGATTGTAGCTGATCTGGTAACATGACCTTGTGAGTGAATCACAGCATACATTATTCAGACCAGATGTCACCACAAGTGGATTATGATATAGCAATGCACAATTAAGATGGTTTGTCAACTTGAACAAAGGATTTGTTTATGTAACAATTGATTCCAGTACATTTTATATCCAAATTTGTAGCTTCCTTTCCTTTCATCATGTCTTTGAATTTCTACACTCCAAACCCAAGATTGTATATACAAGTTTAAACAGCCAACATTGTTGTTGCAAAAATAAATCATGCGGTCCTATATTTTTTCAGCAATAATGAAACAAAATCCAATTTTTGGCATTGGTGAAGCCCAGTGCAATCCCTGAATAAACTTTTTCATATTATTTTTCATTCTCTTAAGTAGAAAAAATCTTTTTTCATGTACGAGAAATATACACGTGTATGAAATTTCAGGAGCTACGCAGCAATCATCTTGTAGTGGAATCCATACATGATCTCTTCCCCAAAATGAGAATGAACTTTTCACGTTATTTTTCATACATTTAAAGAGAAAAACATTTGTTCATGTATGAGAAAAATGCATATGAAATTTCAGGAGCCATACCATGATCGTGTGATGTCCAAATTCATGTTTTTATGTAGTTTGCTATAGTGAGGTCACACTGGACATCTGTTTCTGTATTCGCATTTCAAATATACGTACATATGATACAGAAATTTCATGAAAAAAAATGTTTGTGACAGTTTTAAAATATACATTAGGTGGGTAAATTGACAGGTAGGTAGACATACCATCAAATAGACTGAGATTAAATTAACGAGTACAGTGATTGCAAATATTAAATTTAATGAGTACAATGATTGAGAATATTTTCATTTTAAGTGCAGTAAAACGTTGGATATGAAAAACAAGCATTTTCTTAAGTTGACCATATCCTTTTTGTATTTCAGTCAAAGATATTGTGCTGGATTCAAAAGTATCTGATATTTACGTCAGTTACAGAAAAGAAGGAGATGTACAGGTGACCTTTAGAACTCTTCTGTACTGGAGGAAAAGCACTTACTTAGGACTAGGCCCCATTGGGGTTCTTGCCAAGGCCCTTAAGAAACATGGATATGCAGATCTTGCGGAGTCATTTCTTCCCTAGTGTCAGGAACATTTCTAGCAAATAAAAAGTGACACAAGAAAACTTGTAGGGGCAAGAAAGTAACAAAGCAATTAGATGATGATGGAGTGGGAAAATGGTTTTGATAGGGAAAAATTTAATAGAATACGATGTTTTGTGCATTTGTGAAATGTAATTCCTGATAGAGAAAAATATTGCTGGCCAGGAGTGTTTACATTTTTCAAAGGTTTTGAATCACTTGTTACAGATGAATCAGAAGCCGCTTTGCACATGTACTAAGGCAAAGTACATGTTGCATTGTTTAGAGACACTTTGTCTGTCTTGGTCATGTTTTTGTTCGCGAATTGTTATGCTGAATTCTGCAAGATCTCTAACAGAAGTCAAATTTCTGTAGACATTTTTCAGCGTCAGAAGATTTTTAATGATGAATGTGTTCATTATATCCAAAATGAATCTTGATGAAGTAAACATTCCTACTCTACTTTGTTTTCCAAGAGTGGTAAGAGTTAAGGTGTTTGAAAAAAGTTTAATGGTTTTTTTTTGCAACTTTAGACATTGATTTTCCAAAGCAAAAGTTGGAATGTTGGTTTATTAAATAAAAAATTTTGTGCTCATGAGAGAAGCAGAGACATTAGTACTAATATTAGTACCCTACTTTGTGCACATGGTACTAACATAAGCCTATATGTATCATTGGAGCAGCCAGGTGTGATACACACCCAGTGCTTTTTCAGCCTACTATAAAAATTTGAACATGTTCCCGATACACACTTAAAGAAATATGTTTAAAGTAACTTTTACATTTTTTATATGATATTTATTCTTTTGAATTGACTGCCATATTAGTTAAACTGATAACTACTTCCCTTAACTAACCCTTTAAAGTTTTTTGTGTGTGCCATATAAGAACATTGCCGCCTTATTTGGAATGTAAACAGATTGTAGTAATATGATATGCATTGAATAATACATCATAGAATATACCAAAAAAAAGCCAGCCTTATTTTGAAAATGAATTATCATGAAAATCTTGTGTTCTCTGTCATGGTGGACAAGGTTCAGTTAGCGTAAACATTCCAATACAATTGACCCGATATAGGTTTAATAACTTTATCATTAGCAAAACTTACTGAAAAAGAGAATTCTACTTAGTAGGTTTTCACTACAGTCATCTTTTCGTCTTTGGTAATAGTTTCATATGCTCCACAGTAAGGTATAGGTCCTCCTGGAGCAGATCGTTGCCCCAACCAAGGTTACAACATTGTAGCTAGAGACATGTATTTGATTGCAATGCTTTCTGAGTCTTTGTCAGCATTGTGAATGTGTTGATCTGATTTATACTTATTAGGTGTAAAATTCATTAAACATTCTATTATATTTTAACAATTCGGTATAGTTGCTTGCATATATAGCACTTATATTGAAGGAGTGATTACTGCAAACCTTCATGTTTGAATTCGGGCCGAGTATTGCCTCGGATATTATATGCTACAAAATGCACTAATATATTACTACTGACATTGTAATAGGATATTTTTCACAATACACAGGTCCCAATACGAGATGTGCTGCAATAGTTACAGTAATCTTTGCCGATTTCTCTGCAACCAACTTTGTCATCATAATTCGATGCTATCTTAGCATTTGCTCCAACCATTTTGGTTTATTGTATTGCACTGTCCAAAGTTACATTACCATACCAAATTTATACAATATGACAAAAATTCTGTCAATCTAATACAGTCCTACCCAATTGTATCGACATCACTTTCGATAAGCTGCCATCAAGAAAATTGCAAAGTCCCAGGCCCATGGTCTGTTATTATTACCAACTTTGTCATGTTTATGTTGATGTCAAGACAAAAATTAAATGTATGTCAACGGAAGCTGTTGGTCCCAAACTTAAGACATCTTTTGTTTTCTGATTGTTCATGTCGACAAGCTGCTAGTTCCATACCATAGCTTGTTCTACTGTACAAAACTATTTGATGTTTGCTGCCAGTCTTTAATGACGCTGTCACATAAAAATATAGGTATTTGTTTGGTTTTCCAAATTTGGCCTTTCAAAGTGACTTTAATAATGTTATGCACCCTGCATTAAAGCAAGCCAACTAAAATCTCCAATAAAAACAAAGCATCCTTCAATAAAGGAAGTCAGCACCAAACTTGAAGAAAAGTAATGGAATCTGATTGATTATTGGTAGTGTACACGAAATATTATAACAAATATATTTAATTTTAGGCTTCAGGTTGTAACACTGCTGCATATAATACACACTCGATTACACATGAGAGAGAGAGAGAGAGAATAATTTTGAGCATTTTGTCAATGTTGCTGTAATATGAAGCTCTTACAAGTTAATTTTATTGTTTGTTTTTAATTTTCAAGTTGTCTTAGTCTGTGCACACATAAATTAAAAGCTTGTCATTACTAGTCAACATTGTCAATCATATTTGCTCCATTATTCCATACAAATAAGGAAGGAAATAATTTTGTGTTGAATTTGTGCTGCCACCCCCTCGGTACAATAAAATTGATAAACATACACTTACTTGAAAATAAAATGAAAGAAACTAACCTTGCATTATTATCATTTATTCCTTCTTTTTTCATCATGCAAAATTTATTAAAGAAAAAATATATCCAAGAACTCCGTATATGTAATGGATGCCGGCTTGTGTATGCATCCTTACTATAGCGTGTATTGCTCATGTCGAATAACAAAATCGCAAAAGAGATGAAAATATCACCCAATTACTTGAAGGCACCTGCCATTCACACATGATAAGTTACAAGGTGCAAACTGACCAAGATTGTATTGTATCCAGGTTAACGGTATTACGGTATCTCAAAATAAAAATCATTATTTTAAAACACATCCACACATCCACTGTGAGTGCAAATGATAATCTTTTCACTAGCATGGGTTACAAAGGTGTTATTAAAGCAAGTTATTGTTGTGTATACTATTTGCCCTGCAAACATCAATTATGATTACATCTGGCAAACAAATAGAAGCCCAGGTGGTGGATAAAAACAACTGGCAGCAAGCAATAAACTCCTTGCTTAAATTTACTGACAGGATAACAAATACAAAGGTTATTTTATTAAAAAGCAAAACCCTGGAAGCTGATTTTGGGATCTTTTAAGTGTGCTGATTTTACTTACAAAGTCAGCCGACATAAGGAAGCCATGTTTGGTTTCTTTGGATTCTTTTAAGTGTGCCAATTTCTTTTTTTAATAAAGTCAGCTGACATAGAGAAACCAACATCGATTCCTTTTTACCTGTACTAACGGGGTTTTTCAAATAAACAATGGAACAGTTCTGAAAGTGACACAATCTAGTATGTCGCGCATGCATATCGATATAAGGCTGAACAGTTTTCAGTAGTTTCATCTAAATGTTCCCTATCCATAGTTTATAATGTTTTATTTTTCGACAACAAGAAGCATGTACTTTGTCTTGTGGGGATAAATGTACATCATTTCCGGTTGGTGCCCTCTGTAGGTGGAAAAACGTAGCTAACGGAAAGTAACAGCGTTGTATACATTTCAAGTAATTATTATTTCTTCTTTACACTTGATAATTTTTTTGTTCTTTTTGTGCAAGTATAACCACTTTTTAATCGTGTAATGCAAATCTGATGTAAACAGAAACATGTTGGAGTATGGCCAGTGACCTTTAAGTACTTGTAGCATTTAGACAGCTACTATCCAGGCAGATGTTTCTGGCAACAATCAATATCGAATTGTTTAGTGACATGTTTATTGATAATGGGATACGGATCAAAGGAAAACTACCATGTGTTTTTTAATTATGTTTTCCTTAGGGATAAAAGTGATACATGTAATGAACATATAAAGTAAAATTCTTGGCAGTTTCATATACCTGTAAAATACTCAATGCAGTATTTACCGTATCACAAAACGGTAACACAAATGTTAAGTTGGCAATATACATGTGTATTTCAAATTAGTTTTGTCTTCATTTAATCTAGATTTTCACTGTTTATTTTCTCCCTGTGTAAATCCTACTGACAGGTCATCCCTTAAAAATTTCACTTGGATTCCCACCCTCAATTCATCTTGGCATAAGCTTATGTGAACACAATTACCTCAGGCCCATCAGGGATTATTATGTATGGGAATATTATATACTGCACCACAACAAAAATATTTATGACATTGCTGGCATCATTTCAGCTCTTGCTTTGTAACACTGCTCAATTTTACACGATTACAGGGTGTTGTATGTAATTATGGCATGACATTTAAACACTTGGTCTAATAAATGGAAACAATATGTAAATATTTGCAAGGAAAACAGAAATAAGAGATTGTTCAAAATGAACCCAAAGTTTAATACTGTATACAAGTATTAAATACAGGTACATATGAGATTAAATGTATCTCACAAACATATTTCTCTATTGTAATTGAAGTAAAGACAGTGCATGTGTGGTACTGAATAAATGCTGTATCTTCAAATGTTAGTCAATACTCCAACAAACCATTTTTTCCATGCAGGAGAAATTTGATAAAAAGTTTTCTGTCATTAATGGGAATGGGTGGGCTTAAGATTAGACCTACCTCTGCAGTCATATTTTATTAGTCTCCAGGTTAAATATTTCATTAATGATGAGACTGCTGACAAATATTACGTGGGCCAATATGCAATAACATTTTTTTCCTGAGTTATTTGCTGTTTATTCCATTTTACTACTTAAATTACTGTTTTAGAGATGAAAGCTGAAAGAGATAAGAAATTCAAAAATATGTTTCAGAGCCACCATTTCTTAAATAAATGCAGAAGATTTTCAAAGACTACCGTATGTTCTCATTTAAAAGTTGGATCCAAATACAAACAACACAGACTGATCTGCCAGCTCATAATGTGCTGGCAGATCAGAGTCTATACTGTTTGTTCTACTGATAACTCCTAATAAGCTGCATAGACCCAGATCTGCTGGTGCATCACATGATGGCAGATCTGGGTCTGTGCAGTATGAATTGACTTTTAAGCAAGTATATATGTTAAGTGACCCATTACAGTGTAATTGCTGGAGGAGTCAACAAATACAAGGTGTTGCTGACAACATGAGATTTCAGCCCAACTCCTCTTTGCATAGTCTGAATGTCTTTCTCAATGCCTCCAAACATTATTAACTCTCCCCGCCCCTGAACTAGCGAATAAAATATTGTCTTCTCAGGTGACCCCTCATCATATGATAGACATATTGGTCGCCATGTAACTTCTTTTGATGAGACAACCTTTGACAGATCCAACACGTGAACAGTGGTACATGAGGTTCGAGAGACATTATTGGTTGATCTACCGTCACTAACTGCAGAAGATTTTGAGGCTCTTTTGTCACTTTCCCCACTGGCAGAATCACTACTCTTCCTAAGCTTCTTTTCATATTTTAACAAAGTCTCGAGCTGCTTCTGTCTGTTTTTCATTGCATTTGGTCGAATACTTGGCATTCCTGGCCGAGGTCCTATAGTCCCCACTACAAATGATTCACTTGTTTCCATTGATACATGTGACATACTCGTACCTGGTTGTGATTGGGTCTCACATGCACCTTGTGAATGAAAATTGTTTAGTGACTGGTTGAAAGATTCAGGGCTATTTCTTGACTGGATACCATCATCTTCATGGTCATTATTTTGATTAACAAGTCTTGGAATTGATCTTTGCCCTTGGGATGTTTCTGCTCTGGGTGGAATCCAGACTCTACTTCGATGACCACTTTGAGGTCTAGTCTGCTGACTGGAAGAAGAAACTGCTGTTTGACTAGTAGATTTGCTCAGAACTACTGCCATGTTTCCCACCTGAAAACAGTATGATTGAGATATTTTGAACAACCATGTTACCCAATCAGAATGATGCATATTGTGTTCATGTCGGGATGATCATGCTGGATCAAGGAATAATCCACAAATTATAAATTTTCGAGACAAAAGCACAAAGTTAATTCAAGTAAGTAAAGCATAAAATAAATGCCATAATGACCTACTTTTGCAGTGAGGGTGTAGCCAGAGGCATCCTATCACCAGTGTAAGGATTCTAGATAGGATAGTATGTACAGGATACGTATAAAAACCTATGTGGTCTTGAGTTATACGCAAATATTTCATCTAAGCTAGTAAAATAATAAAAATTACTTTCTTTTGTTATATAGGCATGGTACTGATGAGTTGCATGGTATCATTATTCAGTGACTGATTCATTATGAATTGCACTTTACCTTCAGTCTTCAAAAATATTTACCAGACACAATTACAGTCTGCTAAAGCTTGTGCATCCCCTTTATAACCTACAAATTTGAAACCATACCTTGCTCAGTCTGTGCATTTGTATAATAAAATAGTGAGTGCAATGATAAATCCTTGATATTTTTTAAAGCAAATTTTACATGATGAGCTGCAGTTGTTTAACATACATTCTCATGCAGTTTAAAAAGTAAGTACCTTTATAATGTATACATCATGCAAGATACTTGCAGCTATAACAGGAGTAACTAAAATAAAAGGAGGCAAAACCACAATGTCAGAATATGCTAATCATACAACTGTCACATTCTTTTGATTAAGAGAATGATGTGGTGTCCCTTCATTTTAACTGTAGTTGTTATAATGGTACAAAGTATCTTGAAAAGTGTATACAACATAAATGTAAAAAAATTTCTTTTACCTGCACAAAAATCTGTGTCCCACCCCTACAGCTCATCATTTCCATTTAGTTCTTGCATCCCCTAACAATAGCCTGGATTTATCATTGCATTTGCTGTTGACTATATTTTTCCAAATCTGAAATGTTTCTGTGGATGAAGCAAGGTATGGTTTAAATTTAGTAAGGTGAGAAGAGGTACATAAGTTTCAGCAAGACTGTAATTGTAACAGGCAAATACTTCTCGAGACTGAAGGTGGGATACAATGCATAATGCATCAACTGCTGATAACAGAATAATCATTCTAGCATGAACAGTGCTTGAAAAATAAAATTAAAACAAATTTAAGCAAAGTCTGTATAACATGTAATATGGGTCCCAGTGACCTACCTTTCTGAGATAAGGGTGCAGTATTTGTCAAGATTCATCCTCTCACTAAGATTCATTACCCTATGCATGACAATGCATACAGGTGAAAAAGTGCATATAAAAAAAAACACGTCATGACGCAAACACAAAACCTACGGTAGCTGAGTAAGAATTGTAGATGACAGTGACCTTTTGCTTTATGGGTGTGGTACTAATGAATATGCATGCACCCACTGAGCTTGATGAGTTTGACATTAACTGTACTTGTGAAATAAACAAAATTTTATCAAAGCAGTGAAACATGAAATATGGGTCACAGTGACCTTTGTTACAAGGATGTGTACTTGTCAAGATGCAACCCCTCACTACATTTCATGAATCCAGGTATAAAAGCATGAATATAGGATGGCAAGACCCTATATATTATGAGCTAAATGCAAAATTGTGATCAGAAATGTAATGCTGATGTGCATGCAAGCAGAAACTTAGTCCCCTTCCAAAGTGATATCTTCTTATCCTTTCTTTCCAAATAAGCAGGCTGCACATCTTACTTGTAACCATAACTACTACTGTATATGACTCCATGTTTATAGACCTTGCAAGTGGGTGACACCATATGAAATGTTTGTTATGTGTATGACTAGGTGTTTATATACCTTGCAAGCAGGGTGACACCATATCTGAGATGATTGTTATGTGCATGACATGGTGCTAATATACCTTGCAAGCAGGGTGACACCATATCTGAGGCACACCATATCCTTTGTTGTTCACCTTGACCTCTTCCCAAAGCCAAGGTTCATCAGATTTCAAGGTAAGCAACCAAAAGTCACTAAATATCTGAAAAAAGAAAACACGCTTCTCAGAATGCTGCTAGGAGAAAAAATTCTGTACAACTCATTCTCTGGATGCAATGATCCCTATACTGAAGAGAAAATTAAATGATTTATAAAGATGTATCAAGACTAATGAGAAAGACATCATACCCTGCCGACTTAAGCTTAGCTGTGTCAAATGGACTACTACAAAAGACACAACACACCCTGCCGACTTAAGCTTAGCTGTGTCAAAGGGACTACTGCAAAAGACACAACACACCCTGCCAAGTTAAGTTTAACCGTGTCAAAGGGACTACTACAAAAGACACAACATACCCTGCCAAATTAAGGTTAACTGTGTCAAATGGACTACTACAAAAGACACATCATACCCTGCCAACTTGAAGTTAACTGGCAAAGGGACTACTGCGAAAGACACATCATACCCTGCCAACCTGAGGTTATCTGTGTCAAAGGGACTACTGCAAAAGACACAACATACCCTGCCAAATTAAGGTTAACTGTGTCAAAGGGACTACTGCAAAAGATATCATACCCTGCCCACTTGAGGTTAACTGTGTCAAAGGGACTGCTTCAAAAAACACAACATAACCTGCCAACTTAAGGTTGACTTTGTCAAAGGGATAACTGCGAAAGAAACGTCATACCCTGCCAAATTAAGGCTGTGTCAAAGAGACTACTGCAAAAGACATATCATACCCTGCCAACCTGAGGTTATCTGTGTCATAAATGAGCCAGCCTTATTGAAATCTTGGTCTTTACCTACCTTCAAGCCCATATCAATGAGTTTCAACTGGATCTAAAAGAAACAAACATGCCACATTTTGCTGAAATCTTCTGATGAGCCCAAGTAAAATCTGAAAAAACTAAATTTAGGAACAGTGACCTTAACCTATAAAGATACCAAAGCCAAAGGAATACATTTTTTTATTGGGCTAAGGGGAATATAGATACATTTCTTTAATGTTTGTTAATTGGAACTCAGGGTATTGTGTTAACATGAAATACAAAGGAAAGAAATAAATCATTTTAGTAAAAATGACTTTCAGCTATCTAATATAATCACACAATCAAATGTCTGCTACCTTGATGTCAAATGAAGAAATACAATTGAAATCTCTCCATTAAAACAAGTTATTTTAATGAACAGTAGTTTCTTTATGGGTATAATCCATTTTTATGCAATGGCTTCCAGTATATTTGGTGGAGGAATAATCCTGGGAAACCACTGGAACAATCACCAACCCACAGGAAGCTACTGGCAAGGCTTTCTCAAATACCCATCTTGGCTGAGCCCAAGACTCGCACCCATGTGGACAGCGGTGAGATGCCAGTGACCTGGAGAGACAAGCACCTTCGAACACTCAGCCACCCAAATGAAATGTAATGGAAAAGTTCTACAGATAATAATACCGATGGTGTCTGTCTCTGTTCTCATGATATGGAGCCTATGACCTCAAAATCAATTAGGCTTCTTTCCTTTTTTGAAAGAAATATGCACATTAAATTTCATTGAAGTATACCCCTTAAAATTTAGACCTTTAGCAGAAATTATCTATAATTGGCATCCACTACTGGTCCCAAACAAGGTTCTTTCTACACACAAACCATAAACCTGTTTACCTTGACAGATGTCTATCACTGCTAATGCCCAGTCCATAATTTTAGTCACTTGTCCATAGTTTCGCTAATATTGACAATTGTTGTCCACTATCAATATTTTTGAGGAACCTCACTAAGTATGCATATTTTTATTTCAAGCAATAGGTTCTCCACCCCCCTTTCCATACAAAAGCTATAATGAAGTGGGAGATGACAGATGATTACTGGTGTGTATCTTTATTTCTATTAAGACCATCTGATCAAATTCTTGTTCATGTCTTTATTTCTACTATTTGATCATAATTATTGGTAGATATCTTTATTTTCTATTAAGACCATCTGATTAAATTCTTGTTCATGTCTTTATTTCTACTATCTGATCATAATTATTGGTACATATCTTTATTTCTATTAAGACCGCCTGATCTGTTATTCTTGGTGCATATGTTCATTTCTAGTAAGATTATCTGATCTGTAATTCAGAGTGATAATGAATCCCACTGCTGTATGTAACTTATCCAACATTCATCATGAATCCCACTGCTTTATTTAACTTGTCCAAAGTTCATCATGAATCTCACCATTTTAACTTGTTCACGGTTCATCATAAATGCCACTCGTTCATTTAACTTGTCCACAGTTCATTATGGATCCCATTACTTCATTTAAACTGTTCGCAGTTCATCATGAATCCCACTGCTTTATTTAACTTACAAAC
Source organism: Megalonaias nervosa (assembly GCA_016617855.1). Lineage (NCBI taxonomy): Eukaryota > Metazoa > Mollusca > Bivalvia > Unionida > Unionidae > Megalonaias > Megalonaias nervosa. Next base: position 21,603 of record JAECUM010096256.1, read on the forward strand.
AGTTCATCACAGCCTCAGATTTGTGGGCTGTCTCTGTTGTGTCCTTGAGAAAGGCATTTAGCTCCCACTGGCCTGTCATTTTATAGCCAATAATGTGTTAAAAGTGCTGTTAAAACTAACAAAACAAACATAATGATAACAGATGTCTGAATTCAATGCAAACAAGCATTCACAAACACTTAAGTGATAGAGCTGAAGAGTCTAATAAATGAGAAGAACTCTGGTATGCTGCATATTTGCTGAAGACGATTTAGTTCTTAAAACCGATACCATGAACTGCAGTCTACATTTTTGTGGTGTTTTCCACAGTAACTAGGTGAGAATGTAGCAGTAAACAGTTCTGACAACAAATTTAACAGATTTCTGCTTGTTATATGTCAAGTTATTATGTCCAAATGAAATGCAATGGAAAAATCCGATCTGTAGCAATGACCTTCATCTTCAAACTACTTAATAAATAATAGTCTCAACTTTGCATTATACAGCTTACATGGGTTACGTAACTTAATTTACTATATCACTGAGCAGACTTCTGAAATACTGTAAGAATATAACTCGATGTAAAGTAGCCCCCAACATCAATCATTTCAGTTTTACCTATTACCATGACTGAAAAAAAAGGTATTTCCAAAGACAATGCTATAATTAATATGTGTAGTTCCAATTCACAACCAAACTCATCCAAGATCTTGATGATACAATTCTATTTACAATTTTTTTCATTGAAATGGATGTGAAATAAGTCTTTAGTGAAGTAACAAGCTCAGACAGTTACATGCAAGATCAGTTTGTTAATAGGCATGATTCCCACTCACTGTCATACCTGTTTGAGATCATGATGATATAAACCATATTCCACGTCCGATAACAATCGGATCTGAAATACAGCCAGTAGAATGGTAACAAACTCAGCCTTCAAATTCCAGATCATCTCATTATTATGCAGGGATCTCATCAAATAATCTGAGATCATGATGATAAAGACTGTATTTTAAGTTTAATCAAAATCCGATCTCACTTATTGTCAACCCATTCCATGATTGTGATAATCTAAGCCCATTTTCTAGAGAAAAAAAAAATTGAAAAGAAATATGGCCTCCTTGAGTGGTAACAAAACTCGCCAATCTGACGCAAGATCATTTCATTAGTATGCATGAAAACAAATATGCCATCAAACTCCCAATTAAACATCAATATTGATCCATTCTGGTTGAGTCAAATTGGCTGATCCAATATTATTCTCCATCTTTATGTTTAATGATGCTACTAAAACAAATATGGGTCAGACAAAATAATTTAATTATCCTTCTTTCTGCAGCTATTACTGTGGCATTCGTTCATTCTCACATAAAGATCTATTTTTGTCTCACCTACATATTGTTACTAGCATAATGAACTGGTAAGTAAATTATGTTACATGTTGCCAGTGACCTCTCACCTTTGAAGCAAATTTGAGTTTTGCATATGTGCTTTTTGATGAAATACGATTTATCCACTTTATCTAGAATAACCATATTGAGAGAGAATATGGAGAGCTCTAAACATATTTAAAGGGAGCTAACACTTATTTTAGCTGCCATTATGTTGAAAATAGTTACTATACACTAAAAACTGTTATGAGCGACCACCTGTCATTTCCGACCACAATCGTAATGCATGGATCGATTTATTATATTAATTCTCTGACATGAGCAACCACCTGCTCAATGCGACCAGCGACCACAATGTCTTGGCAAAATATGCATTTCGACACTGCTATGAATGACTGCAATTGCAAAAATGGGGATAAACTCCGCGGACCTTTATTTAATCCAATGACCGCATGTACGTTCTAAAAAAAAGGGGGGGGGGGGCTGGCTACCGGTATCTGAAAATTTTGTAGGTATGCTTTTAGTGTTTCATATTTCTTATTGTAAACAAGACTAAAAGTACCTGTAGAGTTTCCAGCACTTAGCCTAGCTCCCAGCTGTATCCAACTCTATGAACGACCGTCCATATCATGAGAACAGAGACAGACACCGCTGACCTTTATGTAATCATTTGTAATAATGATCACTTGAATAGTAAAGATTGTTCTGATCAAAAACACGCATGAAAAGAACAAAACAAGAAAAACGGGATTCTGGCTACCCGGTTTGTATATAGTGACAGATGGAAAGTCTGTAAACCAGGCTAATATACCTGTCACAAATTTACCATTGTAGTGTCCAAGTTAACATAGTGGTCGTGTATATTTTTTGTCTTTAGAGTTAATCCGTATTGCCTGGGGGTGAATAAGGTCTTTGTCTATTAAACCAGCAAGAGAGAATCGTTTAAGGGATTCGACTGATAGCATTAAGGCTTGTGATATTTGTTGTTTACCCCCCTCCCAGATGTTAGTGATTACATCCCAGTCACCAAGCTGACATCTATTCAAGTTGGTGCAACCAGGCTGCACACTTTGTTTAAAGAGTTAACCCCTGTATGTCTTCTTTGAATTAAGCCATTGACTTTTGCCTCTGAGTAAATGATTCTGTTTCTGGATGAGATAACTGTTTCTTTTTATTTCATTAATTGTTAGATATGCAATGCACATGTATAGATTTATCATATTTTCCCAAAGTCTAGTCAAAACCATCTTTACAGTTGATATTACAACTGAGCACTAATAATGTTGACACCTAGTACCTTAATAACAATGGAAGAACCGCCAACTAAAACGAGAAAAATATTAACACTGGAGAAAAAATTATTGTAACTGAAAGAAGTGAAAAAGAGCAGACCACTTGCAAAATAGTGGTTTAAATGTCAGTAAAACAAATTTGGGGTGTTATAAAGAAAAAGGAGTAAATCAGAAATGATTTCATATGCTATTTACATGTACATATGATCTTCAAATGTAAATGTGATTTCATGTTTAATGATAGAAGTATATCTTTATTGCTATATCATTTTGTTTTCAGATGAATGCATACAATAGTTTAGCAAGAACTATTAATAAAAAAACAGAATATATGTACAGTGATTGTGGTTATGTTCCTTTAAATTGTTCTGAAACTGGACCTTGGAAACTTGTCTTTTTGTACAAACCTGTTATGAGACAACCTGTCTTGAGAGACCGTCTTTTACTGGCAGAAGGGGCGGTCTCTCATAACAGGTTTTACTGTACTCGAAATATGCAGACAGAAACTAAAGTTATTATATCCCCCCATGAGATACTCAAATCAACACATTATGTTCAAAAAACATAACTGTTACCCTTCCTTTCTCCCCACCCCCAAAAATCTGAATATGCTCTTTTATTCTTCAGTATCAACCATTAAAACATTTCAAGAGGTTTACTGTCCTTCTCATCCTGAACATGAATTGCTTGTTGGATGCCATTTTTAGAACATTCTATAAGCAACAGCTTCATCATGCTGACGTGTTGCATGAAACAATATGTGCAGTTTAGAGCATCTGAGTTACTCCTGTAAAGTTTGTATGGATTCCTGACCAACCTGACTTAATCTAATTATGAAACCTGGATCCAACTCAAACATGGGCAAGCCAAAATCTGGATATTATGACATTTCCATATTTTTACTTTTATTCTGTCTGTCATTTCCTAAGATTTATGGTCAAGTAAAAAAGGTTGGCATGTCCTATACCCTGCAGCACACCTAGTTCAACAACAATAAACAATAATACCCCCAAATTTCATTGGTGAGGTAAAAACATGTATTAAATAATTAAAATGAAACAGAGCAAGAGAAAGACAGACACTGAAACTGATTTATTAAATGTACCCACAAAATGATGACTGGTTTACTCTGTTCCCCAATAACATGACAGACATCTCAAATAAAAAATTTTGGCACCTGGAAAATAAATTTCAAGTAAATTCTTCCAGCAGATATAATTTATTGCATGGTTTTATAAGATTTCAAGTGGATATAATTACTGCATGGTTTTACCTGATTTGGTCCTCCACATCCACCAAGAATAAAAATATGATCATCATCTATTGTAATCTGAAATACAGAAAAATTTCTTGAAACAACTGAAACTCCAATATGGTAATTTTTTATATTTTATCTTATTAAATCTCTTGTCCAGATTGTAGGTGACAAAAGATATACTGATTCTGCATTTAACAGATCTGGCCCCTCTGTCAACAACAATTCTTAACATCTTGTCCTAAGACATCATATTGGCTCAAATAAAATCCAACTTAAATTTCATTCAATGGAATATCTGAATTTTAGACGAAACTTTTAAGCCTGGTCTTAATTTTCGTTGGCATCATCCAGGCCCAGAGGTTTGATCTTTCAACTGAAATTTTTCAGGGCAAGGATGAAAAAAATCATTAAGAAATAGCTCAGAATGAGCTGAAAGTTGCTTGGGTTAGTAAATGTTTTGTTACTTGTTCCGAATTTTAAAGTGAGTATAAAGGAAAAATGGCAATTTTCAAGCAGTTTCATGAAAATCTTGAGTTGGGGGCAACTTTATCGTTTTAGGTCTTTTCCAGTCCTGTATGGCCTAGTCAACCTAAAAAGGAGTTAATATCTGAAATGACTATCTAATCAACACAAGGCATACAAAATTAAATCCATGCAGCTAAAACTGTTTGTGGAGTGAATGAGTTCTTTCATAATACAAGCTTAAACTCTTGCAAAAGACAAAAAAGATCTCTTGACAATGAAGTCACCTGCATTAAAAATTCCAGCAGTCATATTCTATGATGTGCTGAAACTGCAACACACAAACTAGAAAAGCCTTTGTACCGAATAAAATAACCCAGAAAATGTAATGTGTGTGTTAAAGAAATCGGAAAGGGGGGGGAGGGGGAATGATTTATTTTAAAGAAATATAAAAGTACATAAAGACATGCATATATGTAGTTCATAATCTGATTGTCTGCCAAAATATATGTGCAATTTGTCCCAAATTGTGAGAGTTGCTACACACACTAAGTTTTTTTTTTGATGGCATATGGATAAATCAACAAAAATTAATATCCTCCTTGACATTTAACTTGAAATAAGATGATTTAACAGCCTATACACTGGTTCCCCTCTTATACAGCCACCCCTTCTGCACCGGGAAAGTGGCCTTATAAGATGGGTGGCCTTTCCAGGGGGTGACTAAATTTTTTGTGTACAGAGTATGTAGTGTATGTAGTAAGAAAGCTACATACTTCAAGCATTTAATATCTTCATTTAATATCTTCGTTTAAAAGTAACATTAATTAGGAAAAGGTTCTTCTTGTTATAATAATACACTTATTTCAACTGAATATACATAAGGCCTAATAGTTTTTATTCTTGGGGTAAGCGTGATATGCAAGCGGGTATTATTGTCATGCACATTGCAAATCATTCAAATATGTCATTTAAATCTTGGTACATACATAATTCTCTTTCCATTTGCTCCATTTTCCCACTGCTGCTGAATAACCTCCTTATTGGTTACGACGTTTATTCAAGTCTTTTCAACATAAAATTGTTTTATTTGAGTCTTTTCTACATAAAATTGTTCGGCAAGTCCCCCCTCCCCACCTCACCCAATGTTGTCGAGTAGAATAACAGACTTTCTTCTAAAATAATACGTCTCCATTTACATGATGACATGTTAATGTTTGGTAATGATCTATTCGGATGTTTCTAACTGTGTGCAATTTAATTATGCAGACGAAACTTTTGTAAAGTGGACTAAGGAAGTGACAAATGTGTTGTCACATGATTTTTTGGTTTTTGTTTGGTCCCCTGTTTTGTTCAAGGTTAATTTCTGTGAGTGTGTTGATGCTGACCCCATTATGATCTTGATAATTACATCCTGTTGTAATCATCAAAGAGAAGAACTCAACAGATGTGTGAAGCCCGAACTCTATCATAACATTGTTGGGCCCATTTCTCGTAAACGTCGGCTTTTATAGACAATGATATAATATTAATCTTAGTGTTACAAGTACTTTAGTCAACACTTCTTTCAGTAACGGAAACTTGACATTGGGAGAAATGTATTGACGATAGAGATAATCTGATTACTTACCTTATGCCACAATATGAATTAATCATTGGTTCTGGATACATTTGAAATAAAAAGTGGCCACTTGTGAGGGGAACAGTTTACATTTTTGTACTAATATGCTGGCCGCTGGTCACGTTAGAGGGGTGGCCGTTCTTGAGGGGTACTTTTGAACACAAACTCGTCAGTGCCAAGGGATTCTGGCTGTAAGAAGCGGGTGGCCGCTGGTCAGGAGGACCATTCAAGAGGGGGACTACTGTATAATAAAACAATTTATGTGATTGTGAGTGTGGAAGTCATGTCTCTAAGTTTTTGTTTATCAGCTTTAATGACAAAGTGAGTCTGCAGAGAGAGAGAGAGAGAGAGAGAGAGAGAGAGAGAGAGAGACAGAGAGAGAGAGAGAGAGAGAGAGAGAGAGAGAGAGAGAGAAAAACCTGTGATTGTCCATAACGAGGACTTGGTTTAACATTTGAAGTAAGCTGTTTTTTCCAGGACATCACATCAAAATTAAACACCCAGATATCATTAATTCTGTAAAAGGAGAAGAAAAATGATATGCAGAGTAAATCGTATTACTGCAGTATGTACAGAATTAATAATCTTCCACTGTGGCAGCAAATTTGCTTCAAGAAAACAAGACAATTAAATAAACTCTTTAAACTAAGATACACAAGTTGATATGAGCAATTACAACCAACACCTGAGGTAGTCGGACAAGTGTCATACCAAGATTTGCCATCTAATTCTTGTTTTGTCAGATAAAGTATTCAAAATTATTTGTTTTTACAGTTGTGAAATTAAATATAGGAAAATAAAATTTTCCAACTAAGAATTTCTGACAGGAGCATTTTGCAATCAGTCTAAATATAGTTACCTTTGGGCATGTCCAGCATTTACAATGGTTTCTGGAGGCTTTAAGTATACATATTATTTTTAATGATAAAGCATTCAAAAAGTATTTTAATATAAACCTGCTTAATTGTGGAAAATTATAATTCTATTATGTTACAACAAATCTAATGATCTAAAGATTCACACTCAGATTTCACACCTGAAGACATCATGTAAGGTGTAGGTGTAATTACCAATACAGGCAAATGTAATCCAAGTCAGTTAAATACACTTTTAAAGTTTATTTTAATAAAATCAGTGTTCTCCACCATGTGAGAAACATAATCTAACATTTGTGTCCATTTAAAATGAAATTAATTATTCAACTCATAGAAAATCTGAAATTTTTGTGCCCTTTTCAAATAAAACTTGGATGAATTACTTCAACATTTTAGTTGCCAAGGTGTGTGCAACCCCCCAACCCCCATTAATTGCCAAGGCCTGCACATGATAAAAATTATTCTGATTTCATAAATTTCATTAAAAATCAGCATTCTTGTACAAGACAAACTGTACTGACCATTTTCCACTGATGTCTGTGTAACATCCACTTAAGTACACCCAACTATACACTGAAATCTCCAGGATTTAAAGGTTACGTCAACCCTCAGCTACAATGCACTGTTAGGAAACAGACACAATTCATTTACAACCCAAGATCAGACCACATATAGTAAATCAGACCTGTTTACCCATACATTTTCTTGCCAGTATTTTAAGCAATGTCTGTCAGTATTTTTTGAAGGCAGTCAGTATTTTCATTCAATGTTTCTAACATCTTAACACACATCACCTGTGAAACAACACACAAATAGTAGACACTATCAGTACACTATAATTACCATTATGTAGTATTGCACGACATACTGACTATACGATATTCTGTAAATAACTTCTAGTTTGTAAAGATGCTGGTATTCAGGCAATTCTGTGTTTCAGGCAAACTCTGCAGAAATTGAACACCACTGACTTAAAAATCCTGTTTATATAAAACCAAAAGAATACCTCCACACACCCAAATTCATTCCGTTATTCACCTCCGTTACTTTCTCTAGCAAATCCGTTTTCTCAGCTTCACACATATCCATAACATTTTAATTAAAGCCAGTTCTCTACATTTTATATGGTTAAGGAAGACTTGATATAAAACATTATGACATTGTTACCAACCATCCACTCAGAAAAAAATAAACTTCATCTAGATAGATGAAGGAAATCTTGTTTATTTCATAAAATCTAGTATCAGCTTTGTCAACATTTACTAAAATGGAAATGAGCTTCATATATTATTTTGTACAAAGTTTGTCAACAATATCAAAATGATCCACTTGGAATTAATATTTTAATGTGGGCTTAGTTTATGGGTTTTTAATTTCGACATAATAGGCACTCTTTATCCTATCCTGCTGGTCATCTGTCCCCTCTTTGGTAAAATTCTTTGGTTTTGACTTCAGGACCAAAAGAGCCTCAGTGGTCAGATTGGCTAGTGAGGATCTCTGATCTGTAACATTTTAACTTGTCAGCTGTGCTCAATGACAAATTCATATTTACGATCAACTCACACAGAATCGCCTCAGCACATGTTATTTGCTTTTGAAGTATGTGTTGATCACTGACTTCCTTTCCCTTCATCACTGACAAAATATTTCTATTTCCCTTCACTAAAGATTCCAATTTTCCATGATTTTCTGATTCCACATGACGTGAACAGACATTCCTTCCACCATGTGCACAGGAAAAGTCTAAGTTGCAAACAGTGCAGAGCACAAAATGTTCTCCTTTTGACGATGGTTTAAGGCATGGCCACAGAGTATTATAAACTGGTAGAAAATGCTGCTTTCTATGTTTAGACTTTCCATTTTTATCATCAGTTTCATGCTCAAACTTTCTTGTCGGTGATATTTTCTTTGTTTAAACAACTGGATGTTGAGAATGTTAAAATCAGTGATGTGGCACAGACTGCGGACACGGATGCGGACTGAAGGACATTACAACGCAAGGAAATGGAATAAAAAACAGCTTAAAAATTAATTTAAAAAACTTACTAAATAAATGCAACCTCAAATCATATTTTCATATCAATGACCGTATGACCATACGGATGTGCTTTATTCCATATAAATATGGTAGAATACGGACGGGTAAACAGGTCTGGTAAATCCTTAAGTGATATTGGCCAGGTTGAATCCACTCTTTAAGTGGAGTTGTGTGAAAGTTACACCTGATCAGAAAAGGACAGCTTGAGACAAGAGATTTCACCAGCACTGTTTACTGACCTACATCCAGCTGCACACTCTACCAGCATGTGTGAAATATGGTCAGTACACCTTGTGAATACAGTAAAAGCCTCCTTAAACCTGTTTTGTGGAGCTTGCGTTCCCCCAAACACAACCATCATGTTCCTTATTACTGAAGCAGAATGGCCAGCCATGGGTTTAGGACTCTCATGAGACAGGGTTTGAATGTGGGACCAGCGGTTGGATGGTGGACTGTAGATGTGCAGCTCTGAGAAAAACCTGGCTGCCTGAAATAAAATATAACCAAGTATTATCAAACTTCAAAGATCATAAAAAAGCCCTGAAGAAAACGGCATCTTGCCCCAAAACTGTATTAGGGTGTATTCTAATTTATAAAAAAAATGCAACACAAAATGTAGGGACTCATAAATGTCAAACTGCATAAAAAATGTGGGTCCAAAATTCTAAAGCCATGACTACAATCAATGACGAGATAGGAAACTGATAATCATTTCCACTGGTTTCATAACAATATATAGTATTGCATATAAAAAAAAATTTAAAATCCAATTATGGAAATTATTGCATGCAACAAAAGTAAGGGAATCAAAAGTTGAAAATTCCATGTAAACCAACTTTTATCAACATGAAGTTGCATACTGAGAGAGGTGTTGTGCAGATAAGAGTTTGGTTAGTTCTACAGACATAACTCCACTAATGACGATGCTGCATGAAAAGCATATACCTGCAAAACACAATCAAATTAAGGTAGGGTATAATTAATATCAAATTAATAAATTTATTTAAATTCTCTCATACTCAAGGGCTATAAGTCCATTAAAAAATGAAACAGAATGCTGATAATCAACCTCAGGCAAGGTCTTAACAAAATCAGTCTGTCCACTATAACTGAATTTGAATCTTAAATAAATGTCCGGAGTTGTATCTGCAATCAGGGGCAATAACCCTGCTAAATACCAAATTTAGCAGCAATTCAATAATGATCATACAAGCTATTGCATGGAAACTAGAGAGGGTGGGGTCAACAATAAAGGAATGTAGCTGTCATGGAATTGTATATATCTATCGTTTATTTATTATTTGGATTTAATATATGTAGTCAAGTTTCGTTTCTGTGTACAGTGTTACCTGAGGGTGGTTTATGTATATTGTATATTATTTTAAAATGCTGAGTTCGGTTTATCCCATGCTGCATGAGCAAAGTACTTATGATGGGAAAACCGATATACCTTGAGCGCACAGGAAGTGTATGGCTATATGACCTGTGTATACATTACCTCATCGTAGAGTAAAACATCACATTATGAAGAGTCTTGTCAATGCGCAGTCAGCTTTAATGATGTGCAATCTCCAGCTGTAGAAGTATGTGAGTTTCCTATTTGTATTATAGGATATAATTGTTTCACTGTCTCATTTATCTTGTATTTTAGTTAATTCCGACTTGTGTTGTATAATGCAATGTTACAGTCTGTTTCCTAGTTTACCTGTATGTAACTTAACAGAACTAATATGTTCGCAATAATGTTGTATTTATTATGGAAGAGAAGGTGTTACATTAAGTATTATAAGATTCTTGTCAGACACAGGTTCACTTCTGAACCAGATTATCACCTTGTACAGTAGTCCCAATAATATAATTTGTATAAAATAATCAACTCAAGTCTACAGTACAGAACGTCATTACATGCTGTTATACATGACTGTGTCATTTGTAGTAGACGGATTCAGATATTATATTTTCAGCTGACTGATTGATGACTGATTGATGATTGATGACTGATTGATGATTGATGACTGATTCGTGACTGATTGAATGGTGACTGGTGAATGCTGAGTGTAGTGCTGAAGGAATGAAGGAGGGATGGAGTGATAGTTATGCTGTATCTCCGTATATGCACTGTACTGTAGGTGTTGTTTAGTCATGGTGCTAATTTGGTTTGTGTTATATTCATTGTGATGCTGTTGGGGGTAATGTTGGCCCAGAAGAAGATAAAAGTCATCATGTGGTGAAGAACCAAGGCTTCTGGACCAACAGGTTTGCAAAGAACACGAGATTTTACAAATCTTTAGGCAGATCAGGAGGGGCAGACCATTTGTGGTGGCTCCTCAACCATTCAACAGAGCAATGGAGCTGAGAAGACCTTTCAGATTTGTGTTTGACTCTGCAAGATATATGTTCCAATGCTTCATATCATATTTCACTATCTGAGTGAAAAATTATCATATTTCACTATTTGAGTGAAAACGTGTCATATTTCATTATCTGAGTGAATTTTCATGTGGAAATTGTCAATGTTTATGTATTATCATATTTTTCTACTGTTTGTGAGGAATCACTATGAATCATTAATCATCGTATCCTTTTACTATTTAAGGTTTTTTCTTGCATATCAGTTCACATTTCATTTAAATCGCAATACATTGTCAGGTTCATGCATATTTTGTTAAATATCCAATATTTGGATTTTGTTGCACACAAATCAAACATAGTCCTTTTCACTGAATCATTCATAAATAAACATTGCATCTTTGTCACCATCAAAAGTGTTCTGTTATAATCCAACCCTAATCCAGTTATCTTGTTGCAATAGCTCTGCTAAACAACGATGGAGAAAGCAGACAATCAAACTCGGCTAAGAAATTGACATCAATCTGCATACCACTTCTGGTCAGAATAGTAAATAATTAAGGAAATCATTCTGCAGAAATGACAGAGGGTGGGGCTTACAGTCAGGAGCTACAAGGGGATTTAACTCCACCAAGTGATGCAGAACAAGGATAATCAAACTCATTCAAGGTCTTCTGAATATTAAGCTGCATACTAAATTTTGCTGAAATCCAACATTTAGGGACTTATTAAGTGGAAATAAAAGTGGACCAATATGACAATCAGGGTGAGGGGTTGTATAACTCCACTAAATGATACAGAATGTTGACGAACGATCCAATTCTAGATCTTATTAGTATCAAGCTGTATTAAAAATTTTCTATACATGCAAACAAACTTCAAGATCATTTTCTTTGGAAATTGAAGCTGATCGGCCTGAAAATCAGGGCAATAGCTCTGGGAAATAATTACACAGAAGGCTGACCAAGTTTTCACCACCATCAAGCAGCATCACAAATTTGGTTGAAATCCAATAACAATTGAGGGTGCTCTAAATTACAAGTTAAATGGCTGCATTTTCATTAAAATAAATTAGTGTAAAAGAAAGACAAGGAAGGCAAAGCCCTTTTATAAGTGAACTGCAGTCAGGCAATGTGTGGGGAAATGGTCTGAATAACAATAAAGTGAATTTCATTGTGTGGTTGCTGGCCGAAACAGATGACAACTGTTAGCAGTTCTCTCAGACAGATCTAAATATACTACTAAAAATAACTATTTGCTTTTAATTTATGTCTATTTTTAACTTGCCCTTTATTAAACCTTCAAGTGTGTAACCTTCTACTATTAATTTCCAGCTCAGTTGATTTCTACCTTCAATGTTTATGGCAACCATATTATTTAGGCTGGGTGATATAAAATGGCCACAACAATTTATAAGTAGGTCAGCCATGCTATTAGCTCTAAATGCTGCAAGACAAAACTTGTGTATAATGGAGAGGTGGATGAACAGACAGATAAAAAATGTTGCAAGACAAAACTTGTGCATAATGGAGAGGTGGATGAATACAGATAAAAAATGCTGCAAGACAAAACTTGTGTATAATGGAGAGGTGGATGAACAGACAGATGAAAAATGCTGCAAGACAAAACTTATGTATAATGGAGAGGTGGATGAACAGACAGATAAAAAATGCTGCAAGACAAAACTTGTGTATAATGGAGAGGTGGATGAATACAGAAAAAAAATGCTGCAAGACATAACTTGTGCATAATGGAGAGGTGGATGAATACAGATAAAAAATGCTGCAAAAAAATGCTGGAAGACAAAACTTGTGTATAATGGAGAGGTGGATGAATACAGATAAAAAATGCTGCAAGACAAAACTTGTGTATAATGGAGAGGTGGATGAATACAGATAAAAAATGCTGCAAGACAAAACTTGTGTATAATGGAGAGGTGGATGAATACAGAAAAAAAATGCTGCAAGACAAAACTTGTGCATAATGGAGAGGTGGATGAATACAGATAAAAAATGCTGCAAGACAAAACTTGTGTATAATGGAGAGGTGGATGAATACAGATAAAAAATGCTGCAAGACAAAACTTGTATATAATGGAGAGGTGGATGAATACAGATAAAAAATGCTGGAAGACAAAACTTGTGCATAATGGAGAGGTGGATGAATACAGATAAAAAATGCTCCAAGACAAAACTTGTGTATAATGGAGAGGTGGATAAATACACAGAAAAAAATGCTCCAATACTAAAACTTGTGGGTAATAAAGGGGTGGATAAATAGATTTAAAAAAGAGCTTCTGAGATACTGAAGAGAACAATATCTTGACAGCAAAATGAACATCTAGATTACTGGTTGGATACATATTTATCAATAAATATAAGAATATGAGCATCAATAATCACTTTCATATAAACAAAATTGTACGAACCCTCATCTCTCTAATGTTTCAATACATTTTAGTAAAATAATCACTTGTTTCAGGATTTTTATTTCATGCCAATCAATACATTTCATGTAGAAATGCACACACTGATTTAAAAAAGTTACTGGATTCATTGGTTAGATACTCTGTATCCCAATGGCCTTAATATTAAGGAATTATATAAACCCAAATAAAATTTTCATAAAATAACTGATATGTTATATACATGAATATATCAATTACAAATATACAATTCTATGTATGACTGTGTCTATATTGATTTCACTGACTCAGTTTTCATTACAAACTTGTGTATCTTTCTGATCCAGTTTTTATATGAGATTATTATGCTAATGCATATTTTTTAAGGATATTTTTTACAAATACCTAGACATTATCCATTTGTTTCAAAATATTTTGTCCCTGATGACTCATACAATAAATGCATAAACCAATTACACAAAATTTATTGGCATTTGTGTTGTATTCTATTACAGTATATATATATATATATATATATATATATATATATATATATATATATATATATATGTGTGTGTGACACTAGTCTAATGTGTATACCAAGACACTTTTGAAACACTAGCCAAATGTGTACCAAAGATACATCTGAATCACAAGTCTAGTATTCGAACCAAGACACATTTGAATCACTAGTTTTTAATATTTACACCAAAAGACATAACTGAATCATTGGTCTAGCAATCAAACCACAACACATCTGAATCACTAGTCTAGTATTCGAACCAAGACACATTTGAAACACTAGTTTAATATTTACACCAAAAGACATAACTGAATCATTGGTCTAGCAATCAAACCACAACACATCTGAATCACTAGTCTAGTATTCGAACCAAGACACATTTGAAACACTAGTTTAATATTTACACCAAAAGACATAACTGAATCATTGGTCTAGCAATCAAGCCACAACACATCTGAATCACTAGTCTGGTATTCGAACCAAGACACATTTGAAACACTAGTTTAATATTTACACCAAAAGACATAACTGAATCATTGGTCTAGCAATCAAACCACAACACATCTGAATCACTAGTCTAGTATTCGAACCAAGACACATTTGAAACACTAGTTTAATATTTACACCAAAAGACATAACTGAATAAATAGTCTAGCATGTATACCATATTGCAAAGAAGCATCCTCAATGGTCTTGGAATTATGCACCAGAAATGAAAATGTGACAAAGTGACACATGGAACAACTGTCACCTTCCATGTTGACTTGAAGGGACAGGCGATAAATAAATAATCCATTTTAGATGGCAGCAAAGCTCACCTGCTTGGGAATAACTTATAAACAAATCATGATTCAATGAACAGAACAGAAATTGTGAAAAGTCACATTAACCAAGTGGTAAATGGTTTAGTGCCCCACATTATACACAACAATTCCAAGTCACATTAACCAAGTGGTAAATGGTTTAGTGCCCCAAATTTATACACAACAATTCCATGTCACATTAACCAAGTGGTAAATGGTTCAGTGCCCCACATTATACACAACAATTCCAAATCACATTAACCAAGTGGTAAATGGTTTAGTGCCCCACATTATACACAACAATTCCAAATCACATTAACCAAGTGGTAAATGGTTTAGTGCCCCATATTATACACAACAATTCCAAGTCACATTAACCAAGTGGTAAATGGTTTAGTGCCCCACATTATACACAACAATTCCAAGTCACATTAACCAAGTACTAAATGGTTTAGTGCCCCACATTATACACAACAATTCCAAGTCAATCGAGTGACAAGTTTCATAAGAATACATGAACCCAACTTAAATTCAGTAGCCCTGGGGCAAAAATTAAATTTGAAACAGTCAATTTAATGTGTGAAATTTTATTTTTTATCACAGCAACTAAAAACTGCTTTCATTTGTGCAATGTTTTTAGAGTTAAGTTTTGGGAAAATGTAAAACAAGACATGATACAAACAAGTAAACAAATCATAACCAAGACAAAACATTCTGGAATCCCTGACTCTAGACACAGCCAGCCAAGATGCAGTATTCTGGAATCCCTGACTCTAGACACTGACAGCCAAGATACAGCATTCTGGAATCCCTGACTCTAGACACTGACAGCCAAGATACAGTATTCTGGAATCCCTGACTCTAGACACTGACAGCCAAGATACAGTATTCTGGAATCCCTGACTCTAGACACTGACGGCCAAGATACAGTATTCTGGAATCCCTGACTCTAGACACTGACAGCCAAGATACAGTATTCTGGAATCCCTGACTCTAGACACTGACAGCCAAGATACAGTATTCTGGAATCCCTGACTCTAGACACTGACGGCCAAGATACAGTATTCTGGAATCCCTGACTCTAGACACTGACAGCCAAGATACAGTATTCTGGAATCCCTGACTCTAGACACTGACAGCCAAGATACAGCATTCTAGAATCATCTGACTCTCAACAATGATTCCAAGAGAAAACATTCTGGAATTATTTGACTCTAGACACAGGATTTGCTAGACCCTGCAAGTTTCAAGACAGCCTAGCTATGGATGTAAAAGATGAATAAAAAAGTATGAACATGAAAACATATTAATACAGAACAGTAACCAAACCTTGACAAGTAAGGCACAATGACCTTCTGAGAATAAAGAGCATGTGTGTGGCACTCTTTGGTGTACAAAATTTATTTCCAATGGCTTTTACCTCCACATAAATTTTTGTTTTTAATTTTTCCTCATACATGACGAAAAAGGCAAAGCCTGTTTTAATTTACCAACCACTATATAACCAATTTTGTTTCTGTGACTACCTGATGCAGATGGAATGGTGTTGGATGACTCCATCCCCCAAATAACACAAGACTGTCTCTGTACACTACCATGGTGGCACAGGCCTTTGGAAATGGGTAGGTTCCTGGAAGAGAGACTTTCAATCATGTATGGATTTTTAACAAATATTATAGTTAATACATCCTTATGAAATCTGTCTCAAATTCACATTATTTAGGCTATTATATCAAATACATGCTACAGGGACCATAACAGTTGCTACAAGATGCAATATGATTCACACTTTTTTCTGTGCCTTTATTTTGAAAGTAGCAATATAAAACATTCCTTACAATCATGACATTATTTACAGCTGTCTGTTAACTACATGAACAAATCACAGAATCCAAATGAGCTTTTAAGCAGCAATGTGTGAGAACTGTTTCCTGTACAGCAACTGTCACTTTGACCGAGTAGAATGACACTACAATAAACCCCTTCTTGAGAGACCATCACATCTGGTAACATATTATTTACAAGTCAATTCATGCAATAAGAATCTAGGTCTTTTATAGCAGTGATATAATCAAGAGAGGTTTAAATGTATTATCTAATGTAAACTTTGGAATTGGTAAAATACTAAATTATTAACCATAGGTTTCACTCGCTGAGTCAAATAAAACAAACGGTTCTGTAAGTAGTTTTTGTTTATTTATTAAAGGAAAAGTACCTCAGAAAGATACAGAAAAAAAGAATTTAGACTTTCCCTTTTCCTGATTACAGAAAAATGCATCAGACAACTAGTTCAAGTTACATGCAATTTTTGTTGGGTTGCAGATAGTGTGTAGTGTGGGTGCTGGGATGTTTTCTTTTAAAAATAGAAATAAAACATTTAGTTTCTTTGGTTTGCATCCCATTAAGGGCAGTTTAAGCTTCTGATATAATCCAAACATGCCACCCTCCGAGGTATAAGTATAATTATTGATATAAGTGACAAAATAGCATAATTCGGGCATACAACATCCAAGCAATGTATTACAAGCCAGAATTACAGCATATATGAAAAAAGATACATTTTTACTACTAACCTGGTTTTGCAGCTGGTCAAAATTTATCAAAATGGACAAAATCCATATGAATTAGAACCAGAATACAAACACAAAATATACTGAATAATTATGTCTATTCAGTGCTCACTTCAACTAGTCTACATGTGTAACTTTGGCTGAATGATTGTGAACTGGAATTTTGCAATGACTACGATCAGGTGCTCAGAGTGACGTATTACATTACTCTCATATTCTTCTTTTAATGTTTGTAAAGTGCCACTGATCTGTCCTTCTTTTTCTGATCTGTCACATTTTTAAGTTTGAAAAGATCCATCTACTCTAACATTCTCCATCATATAAGATTCACAACTCACACTGTAAAGTGTTTCACTTAACATCTGATGTGATTTTCTTTAAAAGTATAGACTGGTTCATCAACTAACCAGCTTATCAATAAAATGAATCACGTTTGAAGAAACCTGTGTTTTCTTGGAAATGGGTCATATACTCTTACACTATTCTTATGGAGCAGTCACCTTTTAAGAATATTCTCAAATGTATATGAGTTGAGATGATAATAAAAGTGACGAAAACAACTTTATATTGCTTTATTTTTATTATATTTTTTAATGTATTAAAAACCATAATCCATATGCAGTGTAGCGTAAAATGTAATTTGTTGAAAAAAAGCATAATTATTACACCATACGTGTAATGGGTGGCCCGTATGATAATCATACAAGGTATATTACATCCTTCTCAACATCACAGTGCATCGATGTGAACAAAGAGACTTTCCCAAAGCTATTATTAAATATACACCTAGTCGCAGCCACAGTGTAGTACCATATTTACTGTATGTGTTGGGACACCATCAATTCTTTTAAAAAGTAATTTTTTTCTGTACTGTATATTCTGGGACACATCATTTTTTTCGTCTTGTAAGTTGTGGGAGACCTTTTAAATCATTTGAAAATTACATGTTGGAAAATACACTCCAACTGAAATTTTATTTGAAAAAATATAAAACTGTGTACTTGAGATTAAACTCTTTAATCCACTGTAGCAGCATCTCATCAACACAACCCTTCTTCTGCACACATACAATCCATTCTTTCGGTGCATGAATATTTTTCTCATACCATGAAAATTGTTAGAGGCAACACATCTCCTGACGCAGAAACTGCAAGGACTAAAGTCAGATTTTTTCAAATCTGCACCAGTCTAATTCTCACACTTCTGATCCCCATCTTATTGTCAGTCAGTTCAGGAATGTGATCAAAGTACTCTAAAATTTCATCCATGTTAATGATCATATTGTCAGCGAAACCATTTGCTTCTCTTCTGGCCTTCACGGATTCATCACGATTTTTTTTCCTCCAAGTCTTCTGGGTGACGCTGGATCATCGATGCCCATACATGAAGCACTATATTGTGTCACTTTAAAAACTGTTCCATCATTTCAATTTATTTTCCAAATTACCGTTAATACCAGTGAAATGGAACCAAAGTTAGCTTCCATATTTTGGCTGTCTTTGTATATTCCCAAAAATTTTTTAAAAAATCGACACACTTAAAAGAATCCATTGTCAGCTTCCGAGTTCAGTTATCTTTGCAATAAAATAACCTTTGTATTGATATCCTTTTAAGAAAAAAAAGA